>JASVEL010008360.1:0-129789 GCA_032618575.1 Nicotiana noctiflora | reverse complement strand
GTTAAACTTATACAATGAATTGGAAGAAGGAGTTTGTGATGTGTTCTACTATGGTTTGAAAATGAGTGTATTTCCTGTTGGTATGCGAAGCTGGGAACGTGTAATGAGTTTTCCTCTATATGGAATCATGGAAGTCCTTGACTAGCTGAGTGCGTCGATGTTTACGGCGCAGAAAAGGAATAGAAGTTCCCATGTTATATTAGAGTGGTATGGTATATGCGATGTGTTATGGGAAGCTGATAATGGAATGTTTACGGTTTTGAGACCAATTCATAATATATGGGAAGTCATTAAAGATTATTGAGCAGTACGGACAACTGCAAGTGATTTAAGAATCGATCTTTCTAGTGATTAAAATGAAATGATACTGCTATTCTAGTGAATTGGCAGGGTATATGATCAAAAAGGGGCAAGGTACTGTAAATTGATAATATCTAGTGGTATGGTGGTATTCTCTCGTTGGATCGATTGAGATGATTGAGTTGTTTATAGCATAGGGAAATTTTTGAATGACTCCCGTGGTATGAATGGATGCTTAATGTGTGCTATGTATTCATACAGTGTGGAGTGTGGAACCAGGCATAGTGAATCGTGTGTTATATAGGTGATGGGGACTAGAAGTTCTCGTAATCCGCCTACGCCTATGCAGTGGTTGTATATCGTGTGTATCGGCACCGTTTAGCGATCATTGGAAGTTGGAAGCCCTAGTGGCTCTCCCTTAGCTCGATATGTGAATTTGAGTTACGATACTGGATTTCAGACTGGTTGTCATAAGTTAGGTCGTCTAGACTAATGTGATATGGACTATGTCGGAAATGGCACAAATTGCTTAGGAGAGTGCATCAGTGTATGCTCTAGCAGGGTAGTTGTACCCAGGACCATCGGGCGACTGGTAGGTATTGCTTTGTCAATTGGGCCTTCGTGGCGGATATCAGTACAGAGGTTTCTACTATTGATTTAGTTCCGGTATTGAAGAACTTTGTCGGATGCATTTCTTATGGCCGAGCTTGAGGCTATATATGTTTATTGTAAAATTTGACTCGGTGTGCATTTCTTTTTGCGAGATTTATGCGTGGATCGGGTGGCACGCCGCCACAGGCATTGTATCTAGATCGGGCGGCACGCTGCCACGGGTATGTTATTTGGAGCAAGTTTCACGCCGCAACCGTGTGATTTAGAGAATAGTTTTTCCATATGTTACCTTGTGTACTATATTTCCTAGTCTCTGAGGAAAAGTCAGTGTTTGATGTCGCTCGGCGAATGGTGCATTGGTTATGTCCTTACAAGATTTGGTGGCGTATATTAATTGTTCCATCGTGAGTGGGATTGATTGCTTGAGTTCGGGCCTAAATCTGTGCATGGCTGACTGTTTTGAGCATGGTGACTTGATGTGCTTCAAGAGTAATAGTGTTTGGATGGAATCATGAGCCGTGGCAAGGCCACGTGAAGTTATGACCTTTCGAGGAGAATTCAGGTACTCTAATTCTATGATGTCAGACGAGATCTCAGTTATGTGTTGTGATGGTATGGAGGAATTGAATTACAGCTCTTTTGTTTGAGTTAGTTGTCATGATTTGAGTATGTTCAAACGTTTCTTATTGCAGCATGCGTTGTGCTCGTCGTGGCTTAGGCCGATGTTGAGGTGTCATATCATCCGTGCGGTGTGTTATAATTGAAATGATCGTTGGAGCCAGTAATGAGTGCGGGCATATGTGGTTTAAGCTGGTTAGAAAGGTAATATCGAGGTTTGGCTCCGAAATCTATGGTTGTATCAGTTAAAAGAGGGATGAATCCATGAATGGATGATCTGAGAGATGGATTCGATATATCGCATGTTCGGTTGCCGTGGGCAATATATGAAGGTGTTGCAATAAGACTTTAGCTAATGGAAAAAGGTTTTTCAGTTAGTATTTGGTTATCACGGGAAAATTGTTGTGATTAGAGGACATCGTCTCGAGTGATTGGGTTGTTTGGTACACTATGAGATCTCACCCGGAGTGGCGAGTATGGGCCATCACAGTTGGTTCATGTGTACCCTGAGTATAGGCATGGGATTCGGATTTGGAATATGATTTCGGAAAGTGCAATGTGGTCTATGGTTTAGATGGACTGCATAAGTTCAGCTATATTGTGTTATCGGACTTATGATAGATAGGGTGATGTGGTACCACCCCGAATATGTGCTTGGTAAGGTCATTCAGCTATTGGGTTGCTTCTAGTACAACTCTGGGTACGCTCGAGGACGAGCGTATGTTTTAGTTGGGGAGAATGTAACAACCCGACCCGTCGTTACGGGAGTTAGCGCCCCATTTTCTTCATTTAACACTTTAATATGCTAATTTATATGTGTTTGGAGAGTTAGAAGCAAATCGGTGAGAATTTAGATAGAAATAAGGCTATAAATATCTTTATGAGAAGAACAGGTTGGAAAAGTCAACTGAATATTGACCGGTGAGTTAGATAGTTTGGAACTGAAATCTGATGATTCGACTAGTTTCGGGGGATCATTTATGACTTAGGAGAGCAATCTAAATCGAATTCGGAGGTCCGGTGTAGTTTTAGGCTTGAATTGGCTAAGGTTGAATTTTGGCGAAATTCGAACGGTAGGTGAGATTTTGATCCAGGGCTCAGAACGAAATCCCGAGAGTTGCAGTAGCTCCGTTATGTGATTTTGGATACGCGTGCAAAATTTCAGGTCATTTGTAGGTGTTTAGGTCGGGTTTTAGATCAAATGTTAGTTTCGGAAGTTTTTAAAGAACTTAGGCCTGAATCCGATGTGAAATGATGATTTCAGTGTTGTTAGATGTGTTTTGATGATTGGAAAAAGTTTTGATGATAATTTTGGATATGTTGGTGCCTTTGGTTGAGGTTTCGGAGGCCTCGGATGTGTTTCGGGTTGTAATCACGCTCTTAATTAATGTTTCAACGTCGTATTTTTTGGACATAAAGGGGTATTATATTGAACAAATAAGCACTTATTACTGTTTTGAATGAAGCATTAAATCCGTATCGTAATTACGGACCCGTAGCAAAAAGAATCATCGAATTTGGACATCGTATGAGGATTTTATGGCTATTTTATTAAGGTTGGCCAGATTTTCAGGTTAATGACGAAATTGCCCCTGACGGCGTATTAAAAACCTGCACTATTTGCAAATCTTAAAACCTACATATCTCCTTCATTATAAGGCCAAATTGAGTGATTCAAAAGCCTAAATTCATTAGAATTTCACAAGGAATCCATTGGGAGCGGTCAAACACGTGAAAAGTATACCGATAAGGAGCAAGCCGAGTTTTCTTCTATTTTTGGAAAGGGAAGAAGCTTCTGAGGCGATTTTTAAGAGAGAAATCAATAGGTAATCGCTGGAGGTAAGTTTCTTGAATCAAAAATATGATTTTATGCAAGAATAAACACCAAAATTCCTGAAATTGGGTAGAATTTGTGAATAATTAGGGCCTAAATTATGAAAACGAATTTTTGGGTTTTGAAAGGCCATTCGAACTCCGATTTCGATAAATTTTATATGCACAGACTCGTGAAGAGACAAGGAACACGTTGGTATGAATTTCGTAATTTTTTTGAGCAGCGTACCAAAAGTCGGGTTTTACCAACTTGGTGTATTATCATGTATTTCTTATAAATTGTATTGGGTTATGTTTCTTTGACCCGTAATTGATATAATTGTTGTGGTTTGACTAGATTCTACGCACAAGGTGGCAAATTCAAATGGAAAAGGCATCGCGGGAGAGTCTTCGACCGGCTAGAGGTGAGTAGTTAGGGTATATGGTAGCCCGAGGGTTCGAAACCCCGGCTTAGCACATTGTGACGCTAGTAGGGCGTGGCTCGCACCCCGTGGCTGGTGCGGGATTGATTGTGACTGGGGATTCAGACTTATTCCATCCCGATGTGAATAATATGCTATATACGGTTGAAACGTACATTGTGTTAGATATATTTTGTGGGTTGTAAGCCATGTTTGGGGGCTTGTGCCGACCTGTAGTATCCCTAGGGGAATAGTTATATATGTGATAGCTCTAATTGCTTAATCACTGATCTCAGTCCTGGTTTGAAAGCACCGTATTGAAAATTCTAAGTCATCTATTTTGCAAAATTAAATAAGCATTAAAGTATTTTCATAATTAAATGAATTGGAACCTGGAAATAAATAAGTTGAGCTGTTGTGTGACTCATATGCATATTGTGGACTGAGGATGGATCGGGCTGCACGCCGCAGCGGTTGATATGAGGATCGGGCTGCACGCCGCAGCGGTTGATAAGATATGAGGATCGGGCTGCACGCCGCAGCAGTATTGCGCTTGGGCTGTAGGAGCCCCTCCGGAGTCTGTACACACCCCTACTGAGCGCCGTCGACGTTAAATGGATCGGGCTACACGCCGTAGCGGTTATGTGCTTTGCATTGCATCTTTGTTTGTGAATTATCTGTGATAGTGGTAATGTACTGTTGTTGTTGCGAGTTCGTAGGAGGAATCAAACTGTAGTTTAGCTTCATTATGTGGTATTCTGTGGATTTCTTACTTTCACCTACTTGTATATATTTATTACTCACTGAGTACTTAGTACTCACCCCTACTCCCAGCACCTTTGTGTGCAGATTCAGGTACACAGGAGGGATAAACGAGCACTCCAGCTTTTATCAATATTTATCCGAGTTGCTAAGGTAGCTGCTGGCGTTCGCAGGATCTGGCTTCTCTTCTTATTCTAGTTTTCCTTTGTATATACATTATTCATACTTGAGTATTTGGTTTAGATATGGTTATCCGATCATGTTTAGAGGCTCCAGACTCGTGACCCTAGATCTCTGGGGTGGTTATACAGTTATGCTTTATTGTTGACATAAATGTTCAGGTAATTGATTTGAGCTTCATGCTCGGGATGGGAGTGTTAATGGTCGGGCTTGCCTAGTAGTTGTGTTGGGCGCCATCACGACCGGGATTGGGGTCGTAACACTAAGCATTGCCTTATCTTTGCGTGAGACTAAGCCTTGTATCAATTCTTGCATGAGGCTAAACTATGCCTCCATATTTGTATGAAGACTAAGCATTTCCTTCTCTTTGCGTGAGACAAAGCCCTATCTCAAATCTGGCACGAGGCTAAGCCTTAACTCCCATATTTGCATAAGACTAAGAATTCCCATCGCATGAGACTAAGCATTGTCTCCCTCTGCATAAGTTTCTCCCCATTCTAAACTTTGCATTATATTCTTCTCTCGAGATTAAGCTTTGCCCCCCAAACAAGACCAAGCTTTGTCTTGTTATCACCTATGGTATCGTGCCTCTACACTTCATGAGCTGATCTATAGCCAACTTGTCCAAAGGAGTCATAGCCCGAAGGCATCATTCTCATAGCCTGAAAATATCATGTCATGGCTTTAGGATCTCTCAATACTACACACCATTATTCAAAGGAGTTATGGTTCAGAGGCACCATTTTCATGACTAAAAAACATCACTTAATGTCCTGTGAATCTCTAATCTTACAATTCATAGCCTAAGACATCATAGTTTAAGGACGTCATCTACACTGTCCAGTGATAATATTTTATATTCCAAAGGGAATTGGCATCGTCTATATACTCGATTACATTGTGTTTTAAGTTTTGTTGGTAATCGAGGAGGTAATCGTTCTTCAAACAGGAGCAGCCTTCGCTCTAGTTTATAAATAATATGGATCACCCCATACAACACCCAGTAACCATTTATACACGTGATATTATCGCGTGGTCATCATATCCATATTTACCCTTTCCCACCCCGTTAAGGTATTAAACGTGGAATGATCTAATTTTCATATTACATGCTACTACTTGTCCCAAATCCTATCATCCCCGGAGGAATTTGGGACTACTAGTCCTAAAGGGAAGGTAGATTTGGCTTTTGTGGTTTAAACACATAAAAATTCTAAGGCGACAATCAAAGCATGTAGAGCAGATATGGGGAAACAGATAACAATCAAAGGCTCAAACATGCCTCCTCAACTTAAAGACAAATCGTTTAGCATGTCTTACACGTACTAATTATGATCTTAATTAAACTTAAAGGAAGTGGGAGGCAAACTAATTTATTACATGTTATAGATGAGAAATCCAAATCAGACCTACTTGCAGGTTAGAATTTAACAAAGTCTGATTCCTATTAACTAATTTTCCTTATGGCTTGCATAAGAAAAACCTATAGGCATGATATGTATTAATGGGGGAACGTACTAGTTTTTAAAGAAGAAGACTTGTTGATTATACAAAGCATAAGCTCTATCGATATTAAGCCATGCTATCTACTGATTCTTATAATTAGTCAACACATGCAATTCAGATTTAGTTGATAGCTCCTATAGGCATGCTTTCTAGGTACTAAATGATTTAAAATGTTTATAGTCAAAATAAAAGTACAGAAGTCCTATAGGCATGGTGTCTAGAATGATGTTTGTTATTTAAACCTATAAATATGTTTGCCTAGTGATAGATGCATATGCAGAATTCAGGAAATCCTATAGCCATGTAATCTATGTAATATGAACAAATATGGAAACTTTCAGACATGGTTTCTATATGTAATGCAAGAAGCTATGGACATGGTTTCTATATGAGAATATAGAATCTATAAACGTGATTTCTATATGAAATGCAGAACCTATAAACATGTTTTATAGATAATACAAAAGTGTAGAAAATTATAAGTATGGTTTCTATATGAAAATGCTGAACTTATGAATATGGTTTCTATATGAAATATGTAACATATAACATGATTTCTATATGAAACATGCAAAACTGAAAAACAGGACATGATTGCTAAAATGTACTGAATTCCTATGAACATGATATCTACCATTTTCATGCACGATGTACCCTCCCCTTTTCACTAAAAACCCTAATAGTTATTACAACCCAGAATTGAATAAGAAAAAGAAGTGAAATTACATCGGAAAAACTAAAAATTTCCAACCAAGGAGAGCTTGATTCGGCCTTTTGTATAAGGCATGAAGTAAACCAACTCCAACGATCAAATTCCCAAATCTTCCTTTCTCATTTTTTGGGTGTATCAGTGTTCACTAGAGCCTCATGAACTCCGGAAAGTGCTTACACCCAAATTCATTATAGAATTGAATTATAGTGCACTGTGGAAGGGACATCCCACAAATGTCCAAGTTTAGAGGGAACTCAAGGTCCCAAAGCAAGGCTCATAGGAGTGGGAAGGACATAGAAACTAGGAGAGAGTGAGAGTACAATATAGAGGATTATGTGGAAAGCCAAGGCAGGGTGGTGGTCATACCCATCAATTGAAAGTGCTGGCACACCCTAACCAGCCTATTAGCCACATTGTTTTGGAGTTAGGATCCCTTAAAGGATCAAGTAAAAACATGAGCAACAATTTGGATATTGCCGTGTTCTGAACTTAAACTCAAAACACATAGAGGGGAATACAGGTACATGGATTCATAGTAGGAACATGTTCAAAGAAATTGACATTGCTGATTAACATTAAACATAAGCAGTAATGCAGATGGGCGTATGGATTCACAATAGAAACATATAAAAAGGAATTGACTTGCTAATTAACATTAAACAAAGGTAGTAAAATAGATAGGGATGTAGAAACTTAAAAGTAAACACATTGGCATGAGGATAATAACCAAACTAGAACATACCAGTTTTAGGGATGCAAGAAAAGAAAGCAGTAGTATTGTAAAGCCCAAGTGTACGCAAGCAGTGAGAACACTATGATTTTAGGAGACAAATATAACTAGTGCAAAAGTATTGGATTGAGAATGTGTGATTGAAATTTGTTCGTATTAACCGTGTATGATGTGTTAAAGAAGGTCATGTATTTATAGTATAGAGCAAGCAGAAATATGTAGGAGAACAATTTGAAAAATCAATTACAAAAGGTTTCCCTTAGATTAAGGGATTCTGATTTCAAATGGGTAAAATAATTAAGGCAACAGTTGATCAAACACTTTTACAAAGCAGTACAAGAAGGGTAAATACATAGAGATTTACTTAAGAAAATGTTTGATTGCACACGCTTTGTGCAAAATAAGGAAAGGCAATCAATGAATATCTAGTAGAATCAGCATTTGAAGATTATTGTGAATGAACCAAGTCAAGAAAATGGAAAAAAACTTGACTTAAGGAAAATATGTACTAATTAATCAAGCCTAAAGAAAAGGATTCTGAATCAAACATAAGTTGGAAAACCCTTTTCATAAGAAAGAATTCATTACATATAAAACATACAGCCATGCTTAAACACGAAGAACTGTTATGCTAATCAGTTCAAGAGTCTAGCATAGAAAAGTCAAAGTCAAAAATAAAGAAGTTCAAGCTCAACTCATAGACAAAGAATGTGTCTAAGAGAGTCCGGGGTCCCAACATAGAACCCCATTCCAAATACAAGATCAAAACTCGTCAAAACCCCCAAATTCTAGGGTTTTTACATAGAATCAGATAAAAAGACGAGGAGGCTAGAAATTGAATCATACACAGCAATCTCTTTCAGAGACTCATGAAAAAAACAAATAGGTACAATAGCAAGTTTGAAACAACAAAGTGAAGAAACTAATTCGAAGCATAGTGGGGATAGACCGAACCTGTTTAAGAAAACCTGGGATTTAAACAAGTCCAGAAGAGAGAAGTAGTGGTATAATATTTAAGAAAATAGTAGACGAAACATGTTTGAAGAGAAATCAAACAAAGTCCAGCAAAAGGCAGGCAAGGAACTTAAGAACTCAGTAGGAGACACATACAGTAGGAAAACACAATATTACCAGAAAAGTATATCCACAAGACATATAGGAAAAACACACTAGGATGAACATGTAAGCATAGTGCAAACAAATAATAGAACGACAAAGCACAAAAGAACAAAAGCATAAGAAAATAACAAAAACGAATACGTGACAAATATACACAAAGAAAAAGGAAAAGAACAGTCGAAGAAATCATTTTTAGTTTTAAGAAACCCTAAGTCGGAGAGAAGTAATTTTTTTAAGAAAACATTAGGGAAAACCTTTTAAGAACTCCGATAAAGCACAAATATAAAATGGATTTAAGAAGACAAACGGAGAAAACCTTGAATAGATTGGGTTTCAAAGGAACCCTAAAGCGAGAAAGACTTAGAAAAGTTCCGATCTAAGTCGGATGAGTCAGAACCAGACTCAAAATGCTTTGAATACGCCAGAGATAAGCTGGAGAAGCCGTAGAACATTGAATGAAAGAAGATCGAATGGATACCATCGAGGTCAAACCACGAAACTTCGAACAACAAGCGTTCAAGAGTAGAGGGAGGTGAGTATAGGCCATCCATGGACTAAGAAGCTATAGACTCCTATGAGTTTGTGGTTGAAAATGGTAGAAAATGATTAGGTTATCAAGAATTGGGAGAGTTTGAGAGACGAAGGGTATTTAGAGGTGGCCTCTCTGGAGGAAATGTGTAGGGTTATGGGGTTTGGGTAATTAAAAAGTTAAGGGTCGATCGTGGACGTTGATCAAACTGATCAGCAACTAGGATTAAAAGAATGACCGAGCGCGTCGTATTAACGGGCTTGGGGTCGCGTTATTTTTTAGGTTTTGGGCTGGTCCGAAATTGGGTTAATTAGGGGATCCATTTGGCCATAATTGAAATGCAATTGGGCTAGATTTTAAATAGCCATTTTTTCCTGTTCTATTTTATAAAAATAATAAAAATAATTTTTAAAGCATATGAAAAGTACTGGATCAATTAATAATATATAAATATTAATTAAAAATAGTTTAACAAATTTCATAATAATTAAATATTATTAATTCTCAAAATAGGCTAAAATTGCAATTATATGCAACTTGACTTTTAAAATATCAAGTACATTTGTACAAATGTATAAAAATTAATATAGCTATATTTTTGTATAAATATGTGAATAATATAAGTTGCTCACCAAGATGATAATTTTGGGAATAATTACTAGTTTTTATACTGCTAAAATGGGTTTTTAAACAAATTGGAAAAAGACTAAAACACATAGGCCTATATATATATATATAGTATTTGAAATTATTTTACGTATAAAGATAGATGGGAAAAAATTGGGTATCAACAACTGCCCCTTTTTACCAAGGAAGAATGGACGAGTTGTCGGGTAAAGATATGATGACCTATTTTTATCCAATTGAATGGTTTGAACCGATTGATCGTGCTCTGGTTTTGTGGACCCGCCCGGTCTTCTTATCAATTTACGCCCAGATTCCTCATTAACAGCTTCCCCTAAGTTCATTTTAGGTATTTTGGTTTGCTAGGACATTCGGTGTTAGGATTTAGGGTGTGGTAGGACACTTAGTCCCTAAATGAGAGCTTAAGTGTTGAAAAATGGTTCGTAGTCAGAACAGTGTGAAGAAGTCCTTGGAATGGAAATATGATTGTTCTGTTAGCTCTGTTAGGCAATTTCGGGGTTCGTAACGTGTTTGGAATGTATTTTGGAGGTCCGTAGCTCATTTAGGCTAGAAATGCCGAAGTTTGTATTTTTTAAGTTTCTGGTCTGATAGTCAGTTTTTGATCACCGGGTCAGAATGGAATTCTGGAAGTTACAGTAGCCCCATCATGTCATTTGGTATATGTGTGCAAAATTTTAGGTCAATCGGACGAGGTTTGGTTAGGTTTTTGATTGAAAGCGTGTTTTGTTGGAATTTGAAGTTCTTAGGCTTGAATCTCTGGTGATTTCATGTTTCAGGCATTGTTTTAGGTGGTTTAAGTATTGGTACAAGTTTGAACAATGTTATGGGATATGTCCGTAGGTTTGGTTGAAGTTCCGGGGGCCTCGGCTGTGTTTCGGATGCTCAACGGAACACTTTTGTGTTAAAAAGTGTTGTAGATTTTCCTTAAGTTCTGCTGTAGATCCCCCATCTATGCGAACACATGATCACATTCGCGATAACATAGTGTATTCCTGAGAGGTTTCCAATTCCTTCTATGCGATCGCATAACCTTGTTCACGATCACATAGTTATGTTTCCTCCTCTTCTGTGATCGCATGACCACATATGTGTTCACATAGGCCATTTTCTAGGCGTTCCAATTTTCTCTTCTGCGATCGCATTGCTCTGTATGCGTTTGCATAGACTAACTTCTGGGCCCTCAATAATTACTCTTCGCGATAGCATTCCCTCTTTTGTGATTGCATAGGATAAAATCCCTGGGGAGTATTTAACATTTTAAAACGAGGGTTTAGCCATTTTTGACAAAACTCAAGCTAGAGAGCTCGGATATGGCAGCAATTTCGAGGGGTTTGCAAGAACAACGACTGGGTCACGATTCTCTAGTCCCATAATCTTAAAACCCACTAATCCAATCACAATTTCCTCCTTAATTTCAGATTTTTGAATGAAAAATTGGGTGAAACTTCATTGGCTAAACTATTGAGTTTTGAGTGGGCATATGACCTCCGATTTGGGAGATTTTTATATGGTTAGAATTGTGAGAGTACGAAAGTTCTGAAGATATGAAAATTATTCAATCCCGAGACGTTGGCTAGAGGGGCATTTTGGATATTTTACCATTTTTTGCGCCCTAGCTTTAATTTTAATAGTGGAACCAGTTGTTTGTAATATTATTTATGATATGTAATTGAATTTAATAGATTTGGGCCATTTGAAGTTGGATACTCGTGGCAAAGGCATGGTTTCTAGTGATATTGAGCCAGTTCAAGGTAAGTGGTTTAACCTTGTGTGGGGGACTTTTACCCTTAGGACATTATCCATGAGTATTTGAATGCCTCGTACATGGGGTGACAACTGTGAAATGGAGCGAATTGTCGTAAAATTGTTTCTACTTGAAGTATTTAAATTGATATTTCCTGTTTACGTTGTTCATTTTAGACTATAATTTGAACTTGTGCTAGTTCATAGAAGCATGTTTAGCCAACTTACTTGCTTAATTGTTTAACTGTACTAGTTGTACTCTGTGAAACATGTTAGGCTAGAATTTGTTATTCATTGTTCTGATTTTTCACTTTATCCCTAGATTCGAGTTGTTGTTATTGTTTGTTTGTTTAATTTGGAACTACGGGACGGCTTCCCTAGAGATCCCACTGTACTTGATATATCCTTGATTGAGGATGAGGGATACCAAGAGATTCCTGACACATGTATTTTTATATATATTGGGATACCAAGACATCCCCGGCTTACTTATTGAGGATACCAAGAGATCCCTAGTGCATAAGATGAGGATACCAAGAGATCCTCGGGATACCAAAAGATCCCCGAATATTATTCCTGGTTGAGAGCAGTCTCCTTGTATTGTTACATTTGTTTTCTATTATTGTTCTTGCCTATTTAGCTGGTTTAGATTCTTGCTGTAGACTTTATTTAAATTGTTTTCGTTATCTTATTACTTATTATGTTTTATCTTAGTCGGGCCCTGGCCTTCCTCGTCACTACCCAACTGAAATTAGGCTTGGCACTTACTGAGTAGCGCTCTGGTGTACTCATGTGTTTGTTGCGCATGTTTTTTCATGTGCAGATCATCCATGTATATCTACTCAGGCGCAGTATCCGTGAGGCAGGAGGATTACGGAGACATCGAGGTAGATATGCTACGTCTGCAGACCAACGAGTCTCCCTCTTAGTCTATCTTTAGGATTTAGTTTTTCTTTTTTCCAGTTGTTAGATAACTAGAGTTTTGAGCCATAACTATACACTTTTGTAGCTTGTGTTGCCCATGAGTTTCTGGGTTTTGGAATTTTTTTAGACTTGTGTGAAAGGCCCCGGAAAATTTTGCTAAGTAATTTAGGATTTCGTAGTGTCACACATGCTTATTATAATAATTTTATATACTATTAATATAGTGGACATCAATTAGACATGGTAAATACGAGTATAAGTCTTATGGTAAGTTATGTAAGGTCCAAATGGAAGCCTAGGTATATGCCAAATGGGATAATTTTCGAAATAGGCCAAAATTCCAAATGGATTCGCACAAGGCTCCACTTCAAAGGAGAATATATGATTATGTATAAGGATTTTTGTGGTGTATAGCATATCAAATGAAATATCTTTGAGTCTAGTTTCCAACACTTTAAACCGTTCATCATTTGGACATTTCTACACAAAGTTATGATCAAGTCACCAAAGGCTGGAAAATGTGATCCCATGTCAGGTCAAATCTGCGATCCACATTTTTACGTTGTGGTCCGCATTTTCATTCTGCGGTCCGCATTTGATCGCAAATTTAACCAGTGTAGCTCATTTTTGGCCACCAATTTTGCGGTGCATTCGGCGGTCCGCATGTCCATTATGTGGTGCATTTTGCTATAGCAGAATTGACATCGCAGGGTTATTTTTTTTATTTTCATAACCCGACACCATTTTGATATATAACCTTTGGGGCTTTATTTGGAGTCATTTTCTACTAATTTTAGAGAGAGGTGAGAGTAGTTTAGAGAGAGAAGGAGGAATCCAACATCTAAATCATCCAAATCTTGCATCAACCTTCAAGAATCGAAGAACCCAATCACAAGATCTTCATCTAAGAGGTAATATTCTATACCCTAGGTTTTAATTTCTAGTTCAGTGTATAAATCGGGTTATTGAGGTATGATTATTGGGTTTATTAGTATTGTGTATACATGCATATACAACTTAGGTTTATGGAAAGATTGTTCAGCTTAAATAAGTAAAGGTTGGGTTAGGGAATGAAGGAAATCTTGAAAAGGGAATTTGAAATCAATATGCTCATCTAGTGTTTGATAGAATGCTCAAATGAGCTGAAACCATGAATATCATTCTAATTTTTGCTCAACTTTGCTATGTCTCAAAATAGATTGAAGTTGCTAGAATTTTCGGAACGTTGTAGTAACTTAAGGAAAAGCTCTTCGAGGTATGTATGGCTAACTTTGGTCTTTGTAAAATCACCTTGTTTAGTGTACAAATACTTGGTGTGTGATATCTATGTGGATTGTTATAAAATTCTTATGGTTGGTTTGTTGGGTGTTGATTTGTTTGATTGGGTATTTGTGGTTTAATGGTTCAAGTAATTGACAATAAACTAAATGCGTGATTGTGAAAGTGTTATGTGGTAAGAGTTGAGAAACAAATGATGGAAGGAAAATCATAGACGATGCAATTGGAACAACTATGGTAACAACATATTTGTCTTGTTGTGAGAAATTATTGTGGTGACTTAAATTGCATATGAATTTTTGAAAATGAAGGAAAATGGTATTGATAATTATGTAAACTAGTAAATTGTTGTGGTTGTTCTTAAGAAATGTTGTTGTTGATATTTGTGAATTGTTGAATGGTGTGGGTTGTGGTGATAAGAGTGGTCGAGATAATAAGGGTGGCCGAGGTAATAAGGGTGGAAAACGATCAAAATTGCCATTGAAATCGATATGTGTACCAATTATGAAATCATTGATGAGGCATCGTGAAAGGAGACAACAGGAGAGTTTGTAACCTGTGGGGCACTGATTGTCCCTTTGTTTGGTTGATTGTGCTTTCCATGAGTGTTTGGTTGTTGCTTCTATTGTTGCTTTCTACTTGTATATGGGTTGAGGACTACTTGAAACAAAGTTATGTGTTGAACATTTTTTTGGCTTGTCTTGTTATTCCTTTAAGTATTTGTTGTTTCTATTATCGTGACATAATTGTCTATGGCTTGAGTTTAGTTGGAACAAAGTTTGTTCATACATAATAGTACAATTTAAATCTACTGACGTCCCTTTCGCCGGGGGTGCTACATTCGTGTTATGATTGTAGGTGGATCCATAGCAGGTACTCCAGAGTCCACCAACCGTAGCTCTTCATCACTTCTCGTCAGCTGATTTGGCAAGCCCCTTTCAATTCGGGGCCCTATGTGGCTCACGCCACATTCTATTTTGGGATCTTATTTGATATGTATAAGGTATAGCCGGAGCCTTGTTGCCGTCATTTCTATATTATTCCTCAATTGTATTTAGAGGCTTCGTAGACAGGTCCTGGGTAGTGTCGGGCATGGTAATTTAAAAGATAAATATTGATGTGTGGCAATATTGTATAAAAATTTGAATACCTTTATTACGGTGAATGAAGTTTCTAATGGAAATAGTTATTGTTATGTTTATAAAAATTTGGTTAATGGAGTTTGTATCCTATAAATGGCTTGGTTATTAGGTAATGAGAATGAGGGTAACACGTGGGATAGGAAAGGAACCCAGGTCCGCTTAACTAGGGATACCCGATCGAGTGCCAGTCATGTTCCTCGAATTTTGGGCGTGACAAACTTTGTATCAGAGCATAAGGTTTTAAAGTGTCCTAGGATGTCTTAGAGCCATGTCTAGTAGAGTCCTTCTTATCGGTGTGTTGTCGACCACATCTATAAGTTGGAGGCAATTTGGACATTTAGGAATTTCACCCTTCTTTGATATTCCAGATCGTGCGATATTGCGCAAGATAAGGAGCTAATTTCCTCTCTCAGTATTACTCTCAAGATTGGTAATTTTGATACTGTAATCTGTGAATTTGAAGCATGTAAGGTGCGATTTATCACACCATTGAGTCGAAGTGGATTACCCAAGGACTTGCTAGGAGAATGTGTTGAGCCATGGAGTGATTGGTAGAACTTATTGTTAAGTAGAGTACCTTTGTTCCTACTAATGTCACTGCACCACCAGATCATGTTGTATATCATCAGTATGTACGTATAAGACCCCGTCTCTTAGAAATTAAGCTTCCATGGTGCCCGCATAAATGTTGTAGGTTCAAAATATAATTGATGCAGAACCCGTTTTGTTATGTTAAGCGAATTATTGTTGTGAAAATACAAGTGGGAGGTACTTCTTCATTTGCTTAATTTATTATTCCTGGTAAATGAGGATATGTAAAGAATGTGAATTGTGTGCTAAAATTCCTAGACTTCAAGTCAAGTTTGAATTGATATTTTGATGCCAATATTTGTGAGAAAACTTGTTATGGTTGATTCTTCTAAAATGTTCTTACGTGTACCAAAGGTATTTGATTGATTGCGTCTAGTTGTTGGTAATGTACAAAGATGTTTGAAAGTGAAGTAAGTGACTGTGTAAATGTTGTAAGATTGAACTTTGGATTATTACTGTGATTGGAATTTCGACCCAAAAATTGTGAAAGATGCATTCCAATATGATTAATGCATTATTGTTGATAACTTAAAAATGGTGAAAGGAATATGAATCATGTATTGAGATGTTGGGACCTTAAATTGAGACTGAGTTGCATATCATATGCCAAACTATGTGAAATCCTCTATGTGTACAAATGTATATAGTAATCAAATGAATTTGGGAAGTAGACTGTGGCCAATGTGCCGAAAACTTGAATTATAATTGTATAATGTCATGATTAAAAAAAAAGAATAGAAGGATTCTAGAATAATTTGTTTAATTATTTGCTTATGCCCTTCATGTGTGTTTTTATTGCGGGTTTGGTGTAATCCCCACCATTGATTTTGAAGAGCCCCATATGTTTAAAGTTCCACTATCAATAAAATTAAGGTGTATGATCTCTGAGATATTGTGTATGCCGAGGATTCATGGTTCCTCTCATGTGTACTTAACATCTTGAATTGAATGGCTTGTTGTTGAAATTGATATTGATGTGAAATATGTGGAATGATGTGAAACGTGGGAAATAAGAGATTGAGTTATGAAATATGGCCTAGAGCCAAGTATGTTGTAATGATTGTGGCCTCATGTGCCAGTTAATTGATATGTAAATCCTATGGATGGGCTATGAAACACATAGGGGTATAATATAAAATGTGGAACCTATGAACGGGCTATGAAACACATAGGTGTATAATATAATATGATGACCCTATGGACGAGCTATGAAACGCATAGAGGTATAATATAAAATGTGGAACCTATGGACGGGCTATGAAACACATAGGTTTATAATATAATATGATGACCCTATAGACGGTCTATGAAACGCATAGGGGTATAATATAAAATGTCGAACCTATGGACGGGCTATGAAACACATAAGTGTATAATATAATATGATGACCCTATGGACGGGCTATGAAATGCATATGTGTATAATATGATATGTGGAACCTATGGATGAGCTATGAAACACATAGGTGTATAATATGATATGTGAAACCTATGGACGGGCTATGAAATGCATAGGTGTATAATATGATATATGATTCCTATGACGGGCTATGGAATGCAGCCTCGAGGTATGGAAATTATGTGAAAACTATGTGATCCATTTTATTTGGTAATGTGGTTATTGTTTAAACTCTTTGTTAAACCCTTACGATTTCCTTGTCCTTGCATAGATATGTTCTTAAAAGGTATCTAAATTACAAAACAGTCCATGCACATGCATGCTCTTTGAATGAGACATATTATCTACAAATTCTCCCATCATAGTTCTATTGTTTACAACCTCCTATGGAATTGAGCTCTATAGTTATGTTCTAGAATTGAGTTATAGCACTATTGATACTTCCTACTTGCTTTTCCTAAATTATCAACAAAGGACTATTCTAGATGAATTTCTTATAGGAAATTTTTATTTAAATGGACAACATCTGCTCACTTGTGCCTATACATGCACCATCATAAAGTTTGTACATGTGGTGTCAAGTTCCATGTAAAGTATCCAAGATTTGTGATCCTTGTCGAGTCACTCTTTTACTTAGTTGTGTGTGGCTTATATGGCTTGATCAACCAATTTATTCTCTTACGAGTATCATCATGAAGCATTTTCACTATCTAGTAACATATATGCACATCTCAGTGCCTATCATATGAGTGCATATCAATCGAAATGCTCACCGTGTGCATAAAGTCTCTCAGAGAAATTGCGATCCTCACATCCCCATCATAGATATCTTGTGTCGCTATGGTTTTCGTGCCCACTTGGGACATCTCGCAGTAAGTAGCTCACTCTGTCCTAGTATTGCGGTTGCTCGTGGCGTGGTCATGTATTGCAATGGGGAGTTAATATAGTAGAAATGTGTCCACCTTATAACCAATGATTATTTTCTTTTTATGTCTCCACAATGTATTAAATATATTCCTTATTTAGTGTTCATTTTGCTATTTCCCTACACATGTACGACAACCATAAGAGAACATGCCATTCTATTTATCACTATGACACTTCCTTTTTCAAGTCAAAACCTATGGAGATCTCATCATGAACATCTGCAAACCTTCAGTGATTATTGTGCACTTTCTCATTGAGTTTGGTTTTCTTTACACCCTCAACTTCTAGAATCATGGTCTATGTCGTTGTCATGTGCGGAGAGTTTTACTAACCTTAGTATCTCACATTCTTGGTTGGATATGAGTGTTATTTTCCTTCTCCTCGGAGCGTCATGTTAACTATTAGAACCATCTAACCAATTCATAATTTTGTCCCAATATCAAGATTTCCTAGTTATTGAGTTTCACTTGTGAAAGGTTGAGATTAGATGACTTCGGATTTTTGTACATACCATGAACATGTTGATTTGAATAACAAATGGTCGTAATTTTTAGTTCCCTAATATATTATCAATTACCAAAAAGTGTTAAACTATCTAGAATATGGTAATCTCATAATCGTTCAATTATTTCCATCCTTATTGGCTCGTGTCACGGATTTTGTGCATCAAGTAATGTTAGGAGTGTAATTCAACTTCGTGTATTTTGAATCCCATATCACATTCAAGGTGCTAGAGTATTCTTATTCAGGGTCGACTAATTTTTCCTACACTCTAGAAAATGAGTGGTTCATGTACTTGAGTATTCCTCCTTAATGATTCCTATTTCCCATGTACTACTTACTCCTATGCCTCATTTGTGTATTAATTGAGGCAGTCACAGTGATTAACAATGTCAGTATTATTAGTAGTAACATTTTGTGTCTCTTAGTATACGACCTCATAAAGTACTCTACTTAGTGCATTAATGGATTCCTGAAGAACTCCAACCTAATATTGAACTCTATTGTTCCTCGTTGTATTAAATCCATTGGGTATTGTAAGTTCACACAAATCAAAGATAAAGCTTCATAGTGTGATCACATATATATTGGATATATAATGTTATGGTCAGTTAATGGGATCACATCTTAGGGTAACTATTAAGGGTCATCAAGGGTTTAGTGTGAATGTTCCCCTAAAAATGTTATGTGAGTTGATAATAAAGGTAACATGACTGTATTACACATTAGGTTGCAATAGGTGTATGATATTCCGCGTAACTACTCCTCATGTACTTTGTGTTTCCATATGCTTATGTCTAAGAAGATAGTGATGAAAATAAATGTGGGTATAAATTGACTTGATTGAACTATATGATCGTGGTAATATCCTATATGATGCACTACTAGCAAGACTAATGATGGCTTGACTTCATATGGACTGTTGATCTAAATGAAATTATATTCTTGTTGATGAACACCTTTGCGATTACAATAATGGCTGCTAAGGACTATTATGAACACGTGATTGTTTTTTTACTATGAACTGGCATCCTTGATGGTATGATGCCAAGTTTTGGAATTGTGGGTTATTGTTGTTATCATGAACTACAATATCCAGTGGAGTGTAAATTGTACAGTGTAAGTTATCAAAAGGTAAAGTCAATGGATAGTTATCTCATGCAAGATGTTTATCTGTCATCCTTGTTATGTATGTTTGGGAGTTGATATTATTTTTTGAGAAGGTGTATCACAATGTTTGTTAGTCGATAATGTCATTTGGAAGAATAAATGTGTCGTGGAAGGAAAGTATTTTCGTTGAATACCAGTTAGTTTTGACTTGGAATGTACCATATATGTATTTTGATATAAAATCGTGCAATCCATGTTCTGGTATCCATATATTAATGTAGTGCTTGAAATAATGTGATTAGGATTATGGATATATACATTATGGTGCTATGTACAGTTGTGGATGTGTTGTTAGGACGAATTTGGTTATTCTTTGGCAGGTGGGTAGGCCTAGTTACAAAGGAGACTGCCGAAATTTATGAAAAATTTAGGAGTTAGTGCAAATTTAGTGACTGGAGGTAGGTTAGAAGAGAGATGTGTGATGTTAAAGTATTTGAGGAAGACTATACTCCTCATTCGAGGATGAATGATCCTAGGGGGGGGGAGGGAGAATGTAAGGCCCCGAAAAATTTTGCTAAGTAATTTAGGATTTCGTAGTGTCATACAAGCTTATTATAATATTTTTATACTATTAATATGGTGGAAATCAATTAGACATGGTAAATATGAGTATAAGTCTTATGGTAAGTTATGTGAGGTCCAAATGGAAGCCTAGGTGTACGCCAAATGGGAAAATTTTCGAAATAGGCCAAAATTCTAAATGGATTCATTTAAGGATCCACTTCAAAGGAGCGTATATAACTATGTATAAGGTTTTATGTGGTGAATAGAATATAAAATGAAAGCTCTTTGAGTATAATTTCCAATTCTTTAAACCGTTCGTCATTTGGACATTCCTACACAATGTTATGATCAAATTAACAAAGGCTGGAAAATGCAATTCCGTGTCAGATCAAATCTGCGATCCGCATTTTACTTTGAGGTCCGCATTTTAATTCTACGGTCAGCATTTTGACCGCAGATTGAACCAGTCTAGCTCATTTTTGGCCACCGATTTTGCAGTGCATTCTGCGGCCCGCATGTCCATTCTGCGGTGCATTATGCTCTTGCAGAATTGACATCGCAGGGTTATTTGTTTTATTTTCATAACCGGACCCCATTTTGATATATAACCTTTGGGGCTTTATTTGGGGTCATTTCCTACTGATTTTAGAGAGAGGTGAGAGTATTTTAGAGAGAGAAGGAGGAACCCAACATCTAAATCAACTAAATCTTATATCAACCTTAAAGAATCGAAGAACCTAATCACAAGATCTTCTTCTAAGAGGTAATATTCTATACCCTAGGTTTTAATTTCGATTTTGGTGTATAAGATGGGTTATTGAGGTATGATTCTTGGGTTTATTAGTATTGTGTATACATGCATGTACAACTTAGGTTTATCGGATGATTGTTTAACTTAAATAACTAAAGGTTGGGTTAGGGAATGAAGGAAATCTTGAAAAGAGAATTTGAAATCAAGATGCTCATCTAGTGTTTGATAGAATGCTCAAATGAGCTGAAACCATGAATATCTTTCTAATTTTTATTCAACTTTGCTATGTCTCAAAATAGATTGAAGTTTCTTGAATTTTGAGAACGTTGTAGTAACTTAAGGAAAAGCTCTTCGAGGTATGTATGGCTAACTTTGGTCATTGTAAAATCACCTTGTTTAGTGTAGAAATACTTGGTGTGTGATATCTAGGTGGATTATTGTAAAATTCTTGTGGTTGGTTTGTTGGTTGTTGATTTGTTTGATTGAGTATTTTTGGTTTAATGGTTCAAGTAATTGACAATAAACTAAATGCGTGATTGTGAAAGTGTTATATGGTAAGAGTTGAGAAACAAATGATGGAAGGAAAATCATGGACGATGCAATTGGAACAACCGTGGTAATAACATATTTGGATTGTTGTGGGAAATTCTTGTGGTGACTTAAATTGCATATGAGTTGTTGAAAATAAGGAAAATGGTATTGAAGGTTATGTAAACTAGTAAATTGTTGTGGTTGTTCTTAAGAAGTGTTGTTGTTGATCTTTGCGAATATTTGATTGTTGTTGTGCTATTTGTGAATTGTAAATATACGGTTGGATCGGGTTGCGCGCCACAACACGAAGTAATGAGGTGTGGGCTGTTGTGATTAGGGTGGCCGAGGTAATAAGGGTGGAAAGCGATTGAAATCGCCATTGAAATCGATATGTGTACCAATTGTGAAATCATTTATAAGGCATCGAGAAAGGAGACAGCAGGAGAGTTTGTAACCTGTGGGGCATTGATTGTCTCTTTGTTTGGTGGATTGTGCTTTCCATATGTGTTTGGTTGTTGCTTCTATTGTTTCTTTCTACTTGTATATGGGTTGAAGACTACTTGAAACAAAGTTAAGTGTTGAACATTTGTTTGGCTTGTCTTGTTATTCCTTTACGTATTTGTTGTTTCTTCTATCCTGACTTAATTGTCTATGGCTTGAGTTTACTTGGGACAAAGTTTGTTCGTACATACCAGTACAATTCAAATGTACCGACGTCCCTTTTGCCGGGGGCGCTACATTCGTGTTATGATTCTAGGTGGATCCATACCAGGTAGTCCAGTCCACCGACCGTAGCTCCTCATCACTTCTTGTCAGCTGATTTGGCAAACCCCTTTCCATTCGGGGCCCTATGTGGCTCAGGCCACTTTCTATTTTGGGATCTGATTTGATGTGTATAAGGTATAACCGGAGCCTTGTTGCCGGCATTTCTATATTATTCTTCAATTCTATTTAGAGGCTCTGTAGACAGGTCGTAGGTAGTGTCGGGCATGGTAATTTAAAAGATAAATATTGATGTGTGGCAGTGTTGTATAAAAATTGGAATACCTATATTACGATGAATGAAGTTTCTAATGGAAATTGTTATTGTTATGTTTAGAAAAATTCGGTTAATGGAGTTCATACCCTATAAATGGCTTGGTTATTAGGTTATGAGAATAAGGGGTAACACGTGGGATAGGAAAGGAACCCAGGTCCTCTTGAGTGGGGATACCCGATCGAGTGCCGGTCATGTCCCTTGAATTTTGGGCGTGACATTGTGATATTGAGTTGTAATGTTGAGTGGCTTTCACTACAGTTTCCTTTAGATATTTAATTAGGTTATCTCTATATTTCTGCAATATTAGGCTTACCTGGTTATGGGGACTAGGTGCCGTCATGACATGTTCACGGTTGGTGAACTAGGGTCATGGCAAGTTGGTATTAGAGCTCTAGGTTCAGAGGAGTCACGGAACATATGCTTGTTTATTAGAGTCTCGCCGATCGGTACAGAAACATATGTATTTATCTACGAAAGCTTATGTAAGTTTTTAGGAAATGTCTTCATTTCATTTAAATTTCCTGACATGCGATATTTTTTACATAAAATTCTAAACTTCTGTCTTCTATTTTCTCACAGATGGTGAGGACACATGCTACACGAGATGACCAGGTACCCATGCCCTCTGATGCAGCCGTTAGTGGCCAAGACCTGTGTAGAGGCTGAGGTTCCGCACGCGGTGCACCTAGATCACCCGCGCGAGCTGTCGCCGAGGTACCACCAGCTGATTCAGCCGGAGCCAAGGCACCTGGCACACCTAGCACTGCCACTACTGCTCCAGCGCTCCAAGATACTTTAGCATAGTTCAAGAGTACGTGCACAACTTTGGCTCAGGTAGGGTTGATTCCCCTTCCTGTAGCCACATCCCAGGCTGGGGAGGAGCACAGACTACCATCGTCCGCACTCCTAAGCAGCGAGTGTAGGTAGAGAAGGCTCCGAAGATTATTCCTACACCACTTGCAGCACCAGTTAAGCTTGAGGATGGGTCAGCTGCTTCAGAAGTCGAGCAACGTAGACTTGAGAGGTTAAAGAAATATGATCCCCCAGTGTTCAGTGGCTTAGAATCAGATGATGCCTTGAGATTTTTGGAGGACTGTCATCATATTCTTTGCACTATGGGCATAGTAGAGTCTAGAGGGTTTTTTTCACTACTTTTCAGCTTTGGGGAGCCGCCTATGGTTGGTGGCGTACTTATGAGTTAGACAGTCCATTCGAGGCTGCTTCACTGACTTGGACCCAATTCTTGAACATGTTTTTGAGAGAGTTTATGCTCCGAAGTCTTAGGGATGCATGAAGTGCTGAGTTTGAGCATTTGTGCCAGGGTGCTATAACAGTCTCAGAGTATGCCATCAGTTATACTAGGTTGGCCAGGCATGCACTGGCTTTGGTAGCTACAGTTTGGGAGAGAGCTTGTAGGTTCATTAAGGGCTTTATCTCGCCCATCAGGTCTAGCATGGCTCGAGAGTTGGAGATGGACATTCTTTATCTACAGGTAGTAAGCATTTCTAGGAGGATCAAAGGTATGCTCGCTAGGAAGAGAGGGGAGAGGGAGGCCAAGAGTTCTCGAGAGTCAGGCCACTACTCTAGTGCTCGTACCCTATCAATATGTTGTTATGATAGAGGTTATTCGGGTCACCTTGTACATTTATCTTTACCAGTAGCCAGCAGTACTCCAGCTCTACCTATACCTTAGGAGCCCTACTATGCACCTCTAGTTTCTAGCATGCCTCTTGTACGAGGTGCTTCCAGAGGTTAGTCCAGAAGGCCTAGCCCTAGTCAGTCATAGCCACCATGTCCTCTTAAAGCTTGCTATGAGTGTGGTGACACGCGTCATATGGTGAGGGATTTCCCTAGAGTTGGGAGGACTGAACCTCCACAGACTGCTAAGCCACAACATGCTCCTCAGAGTTCTCAGGCCATGGTCACAACTCCAGTTGCTACCCCACCTGCCCAGCTAGTTAGAGGTAGAGGTCGGGGAGATAGAGGTCGCCCTCGAGAGAGGGGTCGGGCCAGATATTATTTTATTCCTGCTCGTACTAAGGGTGTTGTCTCCGACTCCGTCATCACAATTATATACAATTTGTCTTGGAGAGGCATCGATTCTATTCGATCCAGGTTTTATTTATTCTTATGTGTCTTTTTACTATTCTCCGCATTTCGGTGTGCCTCAGGATTCTTTGAGTTCCCCCAGTTATGTTTCTACTCCTGTGGGAGATTCTCTTGTTGTGGATCACATTTATCAGTCATGTTTCATTACTATTTCTAGTTTTAAGACCAGAGCGAACTTATTGTTACTCGGTATGGTTGACTTTGATATTATTCTAGGCATGGACTGGTTGTCGCCCCATCATGCTATTCTTAATTGTCACGCCAAGACCATGACGCTGGCTATGCTAGGTATTCCACGTATTGAGTGGAGTGGTACTTTAGATAACACTCCCAAAAGAGTTATCTCTTTTCTTAAGGGTCAGATTATGATTGAGAAGGGGTGCACCATGTATTTGTCTTATGTGAGAGATGTCGGTGTTGATATCCCTTCAGTTGATTCAGTTCCAGTGGTACGGGATTACCCCGATGTGTTTCTAGCTGATCTTCCAAGCATGCCGCCCGATAGAGACATTGATTTTGACATCGATCTATTGCTGGCCACTCAACCCATTTACATTCCTCCGTATCGCATGGCTACTCCTAAGTTGAAGGAGTTGAATGATTAATTGCATGAATTGCTTGGTAAGGGTTTTATTTCAGTGTATAGTGCTCATATCTTGTTTGTGAAGAAAAAGGATGGTTCTATGCGTAGATGCATTGATTATCACCAGTTGAACAAAGTCACAGTAAAAAATCGTTATCCTTTGACTCGTATTGATGATCTGTTTGACCAGCTTCAGGGTGCACAAGTGTTTTCCAAGATGGATTTGCACTCACGTTACCATCAGTTGACTTTTCTAGAGCCAGATATCCTGAAAAATGCCTTTAGGACTCGGTATGGTCATTACGAGTTCCTTGTTATGTCATTTGGGCGGACTAATGCCCTAACATCTTTTATGCATTTGATGCATAGTGTATTCAGGTGATATCATGACTCATTCATTATTGTTTTTATTGATGATATTCTGGTGTACCCCCGGAGTTGGAAAGATCATGACCAACACTTGAGGACAACGCTTTAGATCCTGAAAGAGAAGAATTTATATGGAAAGTTCTCAAAATGTGAGTTTCGGCTGAGTTCTGTGGCATTCTTAGGCCAGGTGGTGTCAAGTGAGGGTATTCGGGTGGATCCGAGGAAGATAGAGGTCGTGCAGAGTTGGCCTAGGCCATCCTCAACTACAGAGATCCTTAGTTTTTGTGGCTTGGCTGGATATTTCTGTCACTTTGTGGAAGGGTTTTCATCGATTGCGGTCCCTATGACTAGATTGACCCAAAAGGGTGCCCCATTCAGTGGGTAGAGGAGTGTGAGGAAAGCTTTCCAAATCTTAAGACATCTTTGACTTCAGCCCTAATCTTGATGTTTCCTACCAGTTCGGGGTCATATACGTATTTTGTGATGCCTTACGGGTTAGACTTTGGGCGGTGTTGATGCATGACGGTAATGTGATTGCCTACGCATCCAGACAACTAAAGATACATGAGAAGAACTACCTTGTCCATGACCTTCTGTTAGTTGTTATTGTTCATGCCTTAAATATCTGGCGTCACTATTTGTACGGAGTGCCTTGTGAGATCTTTACCAACCGTTGGAGTTTGCAGCACTTACTCAAGCAAAAGGACCTGAATATGCATCATAGGAGATTATTGGAGTTGTTGAAGGATAATGATATCACTATCTTGTATCACCCAGGCAAGGCCAATGTGATGGCAGATGCCTTGAGTCACCGGGTAGAGAGGCTGGAGAGTTTGGCATATTTACCAGCTTTAGAGAGGCCGATGGCGATGGATGTTCAGGCCCTACCCAGTCATTTTATGAGATTGGATCTCTGGGAGCCTAGTCGAGTTCTAGCATGTGTAGTTTCACCGTCTTCTCTATTTGACCATATTAGGGAGC
This sequence comes from Nicotiana noctiflora, assembly GCA_032618575.1. Classification (NCBI taxonomy): domain Eukaryota; kingdom Viridiplantae; phylum Streptophyta; class Magnoliopsida; order Solanales; family Solanaceae; genus Nicotiana; species Nicotiana noctiflora. The sequence continues at coordinate 103,300 of JASVEL010008360.1, read as the reverse complement.
GGCAATATGATGAGCCTCATTTCCTTGTCCTTTAGGACAAGGTCCAGCATGGTAATGCTAGAGATGTGACCATCGGGGATGATGGGGTATTGAGGATGCATGGTCAGATTTGTGTGCCCAATATTGATGGTCTTTGAGAGTTGATTCTAGTAGAGGCCTATAGTTTGTGGTATTCCATCTATCTGGGTACCGCAAAGATGTATCAGGACTTGAGGCAGCACTATTGGTGGAGCCGGATGAAGAAGGATATAGTTTATTATCTGTCTAGATGCCTCAACTGCCAACAAGGGAATTATAAACACCAGCATCTTGGTGGGTTGCATCAGAAGATAGATATTATGGAGTATAAGTGGAAGCATATCACCATGGACTTTGTATCTGGACTCCCAAAGACCTTGAAGAAGTTTGATTTTATTTGGGTCATTGAGGATTGACTGACCAAGTCCGCACATTTTGTTCATATGTGTACCACTTATTCATCGGAGTGGCTGGCAGAGATTTGTATTAGGGAGATCGTCTGTTTGCATGGTATTCTAGTTTCTATCATTTCAGATAGGGGCACGAAGTTTACATCGCAATTTTGTAGAGCCGCACAGCAGGAGTTAGGCACTCGGGTGGAGTTGAGCATAACTTTTAAACCCTAGACGGACGGATAGTTCGAGCGCACTATTCAGATTCTTGGCGATATGGTTCGTGCATGTGTGATTGAGTTTGGAGGGTCTTGGGATCATTTCTGACCACTGGCGGAGTTTTCTTATAACAACAGCTATCAGTACAGCATTCAGATGGCGTCGTATGAGGCTTTATATGGTAGGAGGTATAGATCTCTGGTGTGTTGGTTTGAGTCGGGTAAGGCCAGACTATTGGGCAGACAGATAGTTCGGGATGTGTTGGAGAAGGTTAAGGTGATCCAGGATTGATTCCGTACAGACTAATCCAGACAGAAGAGTTACGCGGACACGAAGGTTTGTGATGTTTCATATATGGTTGGTGAGCAGGTTCTGCTTCAGGTCTCGTCTACGAAAGGCATCACGAGGTTTGGGAAGAAAGGAAAGCAAAGTCCAAGGTTTATTGGCCCTTTTGGGGAGGTTTCTTATGAGCTTTCCTTGCCTTCCACCCTAGCTGGGGTTCATCCGCTATTTCATGTTTCGATGTTTTAGAGGTATCACGGTGATCTGTCGCACGTGTTGGATTTCAGTTCAGTCTAGTTGGACAAGGATCTATCATATGATAAGGAGACATTGGCTATTTTGGACACGTAAATCAGAAAGTTAAGGTCAAAGAACGTAGCTTCAGTGAATGTTCAATGGTTGGGTCAGCCAGCCGAGAAGGTGACTTGGGAGACCAACAAGGTTATGCACAGCCAGTACCCACATCTTTTCACTACTTCAGGTATGTTCTCTATACTCATTCGTGGACAAACAAATGTTTAAGTGTGGATGATGTGATGACCTGGGTGGTCGTCTTATGAATTTATGCCCCAATTCCCCATTAGCTGCTTCCCCTAAGTTCATTTTTGCTATTTGGGTTTGTCCGGACGTTCGGTGTTAGTATTTAGAGTGTTTTGGGATACTTAGTCCTTAAATGAAAGCTTATGTGTTGAAAAATGGTCCATAGATGGAAAAGTGTGAACACAACCTCGGAATAGAAATCTGATGGCCCCGTCAACTCTGTTAGGCGATTTCGGGATTAGGAGCGTGTTTGGAATGTATTTTGGAAGTACATAGCACATTAGGATAGAAATGCCGAAGTTTGTATTTTTAAAGTTTCCTATCCGATAGTGAGTTTTTGATTCGAGGGTCAGAATGGAATTCTGGAAGTTGCAATAGCTCCGTCATGTCATTTGGGATGTGTGTGAAAAATTTTAGGTCAATCGGACAAGGTTTAGTTAGGTTTTTATCGAACTCGTGTTTTGTTGGAATTTGAAGTTCTTAGGCTTGAATCTCTTATTAATTCGTGTTTCTGGAGTTTTTAGGTGGTGTAAGGATTGGTATAAGTTTGAACGATGTTATGGGATATGTCTGTAGGTCTTGTTGAGGTCCTAGGGGCCTCGGGTGTGTTTCAGATGCTCAACGAAACACTTTTGTGTTGCAAAATGTTGCAGATTTTCCTTCAGTTCTGCTACAGATCCCCCTTCTATGCGATCGCATCATCACCTTCGCGATCACATAGTGTATTCCAGAGGGGTTTCCAATTTCTTCTATGCGTTCGCATAGCCTTGTTTGCGATCACATAGTTATGCTCACTCCTCTTCTGTGATCGCATTACCACATATGCGCTCGCATAGGCCTTTTTCTAGGCCTTCCAATTTTCTCTGCTGCGATCGCATTGCTCTGTATGTGTTTGCATAGACTAACTTTTGGGCCCCTAATAATTACTCTTCGCGATCATGTTCCCTCTCTTGCGATCGCATAGGACAAAATTCATGGGCAGTATTTAACATTTTAAAACGAGGGTTTAGCCATTTTTGACAAAACTCAAGCTAGAGTGCTCGGATTTAGGAGAATTTTCGAGGGGTTTTCAAGAACAACGACTGGGTAATTATTTATACTCCCTTAAGCTTACATCCCACTAATCTAATCATAATTTCTTCCGTAATTTCAGATTTTTGAATAAAAAATTGGGTGAAACTTCATTGGCTAAACTATTGAGTTTTTAGTGGGCATTTGACCTCCGATTTGGGAGATTTTTATATGGTTAGACTCGTGAGAGTACGAGGGTTTTGAAGATGTGAAAATCATTCAATTCTGAGACATTTGAAGGAGGGGCATTTTGGTTATTTTACATATTCTCGCGCCCTAGCTTTAATTTTAATAGTGGAACCCGTTATTTGCAATATTATTTACGACATGGAATTGAATTGAATAGATTTGGGCCATTTGGAGTCGGATACTCATGGCAAAGGCGTGGTTCCTAGAGATATTGAGTAGTTTCAAGGTAAGTGGCTTTTCAAGCCTTGTGTGGGCGACTTTTCCCCTTATTACATGATCCTTGATAATTTGAAAGCCTCGTACGTGAGGGGAAAAGTGTGTATTGGAGCTAATTGTCATAATCCCATTTCCACTTGAAGTATTTAAATTGAGATTTTCTGTTTACATTATTCATTTTAGATTGTAAGTTTCACCTGTGCTAGTTTAGAGAAGCATGTTTAGCTGACTTACTTGTTTAATTGTTTAACTGTACTAGTTGTACTCTGTGAAGCATGTTAGGCTAGCATTTTTTATTCCTAGTTATGATATTTGCATTTATCTTGAGATTCAAGTTGTTGTTGTTTTTTGTTTGTTTAATTTGGGACTACAGGACAACTTCTCGGGAGATACCCCAATACTTGATATATTCTGGATTGAGGGTGCGGGATACCAAGAGATCCCTAACACATGTATTTCTATACATATATTGGGATACCTAGAGACCCCTAGCATATGTATTTCTATATATATTGGGATACCAACAGATCCCCAACTTATTTATTGAGGATACCAAGAGATCCCCGACCTACTTATTGAGGATACAAATAGATCCTCAGGATACCAAGAGATCCCCAGTGCTTATGATGAGGATGCCAAGATATCCTTGGGATACCAAGAGATCCCTGGCTATTATTCCTTGTTGAGAGCAGTCTTCCTTGTATTGTTACCATTGCTTTCTATTACTGTTCTTCCATATTTATCTGGTTTGGATTCTTGCTGTAAATTTTATTTATATTGTTTTCGTTATCTCATTACTTATTATGTTTTATCTTAGTAGGGCCCTGACCTTCCTCATCACTACCCGACCGAGGTTAGGCTTTGCACTTACTGAGCACCAATATGGTGTACTCATGCCCTTCCTACACATGCTTTTCATGTGCAGATCATGCAGATACCTCTACTGAGGTGCACTATCAGTGAGGCAGTCAGACTATAAAGACTTCGAGGTAGAACTGCTACGTCCGCAGACCGACGAGTCTCCCTCTTACTATATATATAGTACTTAGTCTTCTTTCTTCTGATTGTTAAATATTCTGGAATTTGGAGCCCTTACTAACACCTCTGCAGTCTGTGTTGCACTCGATTTTTGGGATTTTAGGAATTATCATAGACTAGTGATATTGAGTTGTACAAATCGAGTGGCATACAGTATAGTTTCCCTTAGATATTTAATTTGATTTTCTCTATTTTTCAGCAATTATTATATTTCCTCAATATTAGGCTTACATGGTTGCAGAGACCAGTTGACGTCATGACATGTTCACGGTTGGTGAACTAGGGTTGTGACAAGTTATTGAGCTGCTTACGTATCCCTGGTCTTATATGAATCAGGTTGTATGTAGTTCAGGATCCATCGGCGGAATATGCCGATGAAGATCTTTCGAGAATGGACGTGATATTCATGTTTGAGATGGATGGTTAAGGTCTAATAGGGCTGCGGGAACCGAAGCGAGATTTCTTCTGCCGAGATGGTCGTTTCTTATTGGTTTACCTACAAATAAACAATACGCGCATAATATGCGTATAAATTTAAATGTGATGCAATTTCCTGTTGGATTATGAATGTTGTCTTTGGATGGTTAGGATGACGTCCTCGGACCATGATGTCCTGGGCCATGAAGCACAAAAGATCTGCAAGCCATGAAATGATGCTCTAAGAGCATGAGAATGGTGCCTTTGAATAATGATATGCCAAAGATAAAAGTGTTCCTCAGGCGATGGTATGGCGTTCTCGGGCTATGCGAATGGTGCCTCCAACCAATGAAGGCTTTGGACAATTTGGTGGTCTTTCAGCCCATGCAATGCTATAGGTGGAGATCTTTCAGTCCATGAAAGCGTAAATAAAGTGGCGATATTCCAGCTGATGCAAGACATAAGTTAAGGTGGCGCTAGTTTAGCCACGCAAAACGTAAAATAAAGGTGGTGATCTTTCAACCATGCAAGATTTAAATGAAGGTGGTGCTATTTAAGGCAAGGAAAATGTAAGTAAAGGTGGTGATCTTTCAGCCATGCAAAAAATATAAATAAAATGGCGATCTTTCACCCGAAGCGGGATGAAGTGGCAATTTTTTATTCGATTCAAATTGAGAAAGATCTTAGTTTCGAAAGGCAGAATAGTAGCATTATCCAATGTAGGAAATGCAGATGGAGGTAGAGCTTAACCTCAAAGGCAAAATAGTAGCCTTATGCAATGTAGGAAATATAGATGGAGACAGAGCTTAGTCTGGGAAGGTAGAATAGTAGCTTTATGCAATGCAAGAAATGTAGATGGAGGTAGAGCTTAACCACGGAAGGCAAAATAGTAGCCTTATGCAATACAGGAAATGCAGATGGAGACAAAGCTTAGTCTTGGAAGTCACATAGTAGCCTTATGTAATGCAAGAAATGCAGATGGAGGTAGAGCTTAACCGCGGAAGGTAGAATAATAGCCTTATGCAATGTAAAAATGTGGATGGAGACAGAGCTATGTCTCGGAAGGCATAATATTATCCTTAAGCAATGCAAGAAATACAGATGCAGGTAGAGCTTAACCTCGGAAGGCAGGATAGTAGCCTTATGCAATGTAAGAAATGCTGACGGAGGTAGAGCTTAACCTCTGAAGGCAGAATAGTATCCTTATGCAAGAGATAAAAAAAGAATAGTAATAAAAATTCTTAGCTAATAGCTGATAGGTGATTGTGATATTGTGGCTACTTGGGATATTGTGTGAGGATAGGAAATGCAAATAGGTGTGGTGGTTCAGTATGATTGCATAATATATTTGGTGATTTTGTGACTTGGGTGCCTGCATCCAATGAAGAATTGTGCGTTTTTTAAAAGAGAAAGGTTAGTTTGTGTCCCTACTAACTATGCTTGACCTTCTCGGCTCTGATCAGATGACATGGTATGTATCATAGGGGTAGCGTTGCTAAATAAAGCGATTTCGATAGTAAATATGCATGAGTTTGTTAAAGGATATGAAGTAAGTATATAAAAAATAATTTTTAGATGAACCAACGATTGTGACGTGGTTCAGGACGTTGCAACCTCTCTCGATTTAGAATGTTAAAGGTCCTCCTCAATATTCTACCCCAGTATACTGGGCTACTACTTCTGACGGTTGCTTACGATGATCGATAGAAGTTACTTCAGAAGTTTAAGGGTCCTCCTTAAATTCTGCCCTTGTTTCCAATTGCCAAGGAAAATGAAAATTTTATCGAATGTGACTGAACCCATAAGGCTGCCTACCTATCCCCTCTTAAACATGAATAAGGTAAGTCATAGTTCAAATTACACAAGGAAATCATAAATGGTACACATAGTATTGTTTGACCGCATCTGGAGTGATTGGTTTTGGCCAAACTTCCCCATCCATTTCCGCAAGTACGAGGGTTCCTCCTATCCAAAACCCGATGAACTATGCATGGACCCCGCCAATTGGGAGTGAATTTCCCTTTGGCTTCATCTTAATGCGGGAAAATTTTCTCTAACACCATTTACCCCGGTATGAATCATCTTGGTTTAACTCTCTTGTTGAAGGCTCAAGACATTCTATTCTAATAAAGCTGAGCATGGAAAACTACATTCATTCTTTTCCCATCTATAAGAGCCAACTACTCATAACGACTCTTCACCCATTCTACATCGTCGAGTTTCGCTCCTTGTATGATCCTTAGGGAGGGAATATCTACCTCTCCAGGAATTGTCGCTTCTATATTGTAAACCAGCATGTAGGGAGTTGCCCTGGTTGATGTGAGGACTGTGGTCGATACAATAAAGTAAATGGTAACTTCTCATGCCATTGTTTATGATTTTCTACCACCTTCTTCTGTATCTTCTTGATGTTCTTGTTGGCGGCTTCTACAACACCATTCATCTGAGCCCTATAAGCTATGGAATTCTTGTGTTTGATCTTGAAGGTTCCACACATATCCTTCATAACATCACTGTTGGGGTTGGAGCCATTGTCAGTAATGATTGATTCTGGAATCCCAAATTGACAAACGATACGGTCATAGACGAAGTCTGCCAAAAGTTTCTTAGTCAATGCTTTTTAAAATTCTTCTTCAATCCATTTGGTAAAATAATAAATTACTACTAGGATAAACCTGTGCCTATTTGATTCGCTAGGTTCAATTGGTCCGATAATATTGATTCCATATGCGGCAAATGGCCATGGTGAGCTTGTTGTGTTAAGCTCATTTGGAGGCACCTTTATCACATCGGCATGTATTTGACAGTGGTGGTATTTGTGGACATACTAGATGCAGTCTATCTCCATAGTCATCCAAAAATAACCGACCCGAATTATCTTCTTAGCTAAGATAAAACCGTTCACATGTGATCCATAGGTACCGACATGAATTTCCTTAGCAGTTTAGATGGTTCCTTCGCATCAACACACATTAGTAATCCCAAATCTAGAGTCCTCATATACATGATTCCTCCGATGTGAAAGAAATTATTGGAAAATCTTCAAAGCGTGTGCTTCTGACTAGTATTTGCGAGATCTAGGTATTCTCCTTTTGCCAAATATTCCTTAATGTCATGAAACCAAGGCTTTCCGTCTGCTTCTTCTTCAATGAGAGCACAGTAAGCTGGCTGATTGTAGATCTTCACGGGAAAAAGGATCAATGAAATTTTTAACTAGATGTTGTATCAAAGAGGCTAGGGTAGCCAATACATCAACAAACTCCTTAAGGACCCTAGGGATGTGTTGGAATTCTATCCTTGTGAACCTCTTTCTCAACTCCTGTACATGATGCAAGTATGGGAGTATCTTAGAGTTGTTGGTTTCCCATTCTTCTTGGACCTGATGTATAAGCAACTCTTAATCTCCAATCACTAGCAACTCTTGGATGTTCATGTCAATGGCCATCTTGAGCCCTAAGATGCAGGCTTCGTAGTCGGCCATATTGTTAGTGCATGGGAACCAGAACTTGGCAGATACTGGATAATGCTGGCCAATTTCTGATACTAGAATGGCTCCTATGCCAGCTCCTTTGAAATTAACCACTCCATCAAAAAACATCTTCCAACTATCATAGGATTTTTGAATGTCTTCACCTACAAATGATACCTCCTCATCAAGAAAACGCGTCTTTAGGGGTTCGTATTTTTCATCCACATGATTTTCCGCAAGGTGATCTACTAGTACTTATCTCTTATTTGCCTTCTGAGTCATGTAGACAATGTGAAATTGAATTAACAAGATTTGCTTCTTGGCTAGCTTGCTAGTGTGCATGGGCATGTGGGAGATGTACTTCAAAAGATCCATCTTTGATATTAGATACCTAGTATAAGCACAGAAATAGTGCCTCAACTTCTGAGCTACCCACGTTAGAGCACAACAGGTGCATTCCAACAGAGAATACCGTGCCTCGTATGGGGTGAACTTCTTAGTAAGATAATAGATGTCCTGCTCCTTCCTCCATGTTTCATCATATTGCCCCAGAAAACATCTGAATGCTCCATCAAATACTACAAGGTAGAGTTTTAGGGATCTACCTGGCTCGGGCGGGACAAAAACTGGTAGTGTTGACAAGTACTCCTTGATTCTGTCGAAGGCCTTTTGGCAGTTATCAGTCAATTTGGTAGTGTCGTCCTTCTTTAGCATCTTAATGATTGGCTCACAGATGATAGTAAGTTGTGCTATGAACTGGCTAATGTAGTTAAGTCACCCCAACAAACTCATTACCTCTTTCTTGTTCTTTGGCGGCAATAATTCTTGAATAGCTTTGACCTTTGATGGATCTAATTCCATCCCTCGGCGAATTCATAATGAACCCAAGTAGTTTTCTGGAAAGTACCCCGAATGCACACTTTGCGAGATTCAGTTTCATGTTGTATCTTCTTAGTCTGTTGAAAAACTTCCTCAGATCTCCCATATGATCAATGGATTTCTTGGACTTCATAATGACATCATCCATATCTACTTCGATCTCCTTGTGTATCATGTCATGGAAAATAGTGGCCATGCCCCTCATGTAAGTGGCCCCTACATTGTTTAACCCAAACATTATCATATTCTAGCAATACATCCTCCACAGCGTAATGAAAGCTATTTTCTCAGCATCCTCTTCATCTATCCATATCTAATGGTACATAGCAAAACAATCAACAAATAACTGCAGCTCATGTTTGGTAGATTTATTAATCAAGATATGTATATTTGGCAAGAGGAAGTTATCTTTTGGGCTGGCCCAGTTGAGATCCAGTAGTCGACAAAGACTCTGAACTTCCCATCCTTCTTTGGTACTGGCACAATGTTGACTAACTATGTCGGATACTCTACTACCCTAAGAACATTAGCTTTGACCTGCTTCGTGACCTCTTCCTTGATTTTCAAACTCATATCTGGCTTGAAATTTTTGAGCTTCTACATTACTGGTGGACAAGATGGATCAGGTAGTAATTTGTAAGCCACAATGGATGTGCTCAGACCATTCATGCTGTCATACGACCAGTCAAATGTGTCCTGGTGACAAATGAATGCTGATTCATGTTTCTTTGATATTTTCTACATCTCCCAGGTTGATGATTTCGGTCTCATCCAGGTTGGACTTAGGTCTATTCTAAAAATTCTCAGCTTCTTTAACAATTTCTTTTGTATATCATCCTCTTCTAAATCTATGTCCATTTGTTACGTTGTCCCATAACATGGCACAATCATTGGTTCATCAAGATAAGTAATTGTAATGATGTATAAGTAAAGTAATGAGAGAAAAAAAAAGAGTAAGATTTATAAGAAATTTGAAATGTTTCCATAAATTTTTTGAACATTATAGCTTTTTCTTGTAAAAACAAAAATGCGAACGGAAAGTAAATTAGTAAAATAAAAAAGTGCATGCTACTTGTTCAGCCTTGCTACCCCGAGGTACATCGGGTTCTAGTGATTTAGAAAGTCCAGTTGGTGAGGCATGCTCGTCTGCTTACATCTTGTATGGAAGTTCCTTCCTCCCCTTCGTCCTCAAAAATAACACAAAAATCTATGTCATCATCTTCTAGGAACAAGTTCTTTATTACTGCTAGTGCTTCCTCTTCTTCTGACCCATAGATAACCTCGGTCGGTTGGAAGGTCTATTCCAAATAGGGTATCGGCTACGCCAATGGATAGTAAAGCCCATGCTAGTGTGGTGACAATTCATTATGTTCTCTCCAAGTAGATTCAAATCCCAATCCGAAGGTGGTGCTTTGTTTCTTAATCATGATGGTCTTAGCGATTCCTTGGAGATTCTTGCCATGTCCCTTGCTAGGTTCATATCCGCTCTAGTTCAATATGCTTTCAATTTTGTTATCCCACCACTTATCCTTATCAACAACGTTGACTCGTTCGATGGACTGCTAAGTTTCCCCGTCTATCCTTTTTCTTCTTCCAATTGTTGGGATGGTCTGGCGACTATATATGGTATTGCTACCGTTGCCATGAATGATCACCTACTGGTGATTCCACTCAAAATTCATTGCCTGATGTAGTTTTGATGCCACGGCCCCGGTGGCATGAATCCACGGTCGTCCCAACACCAGATTGTAAGATGTCGGCACATCTATAACTTGAAAATCAACATCAAACCAAGTGGGCTCCATCTGCAAAAAATAGGCTAATCTCCCCAATAGTTGACCTCCGAGAACCGTCAAAAGCCTTAACATTGATAGGCTCATCCTTGATGTCATGCAACCATTTTTCTAATGTCCTAAGTGTTACTAGCGAACAAATTTCAGACATGACCCCAATAAACCAGGTTCCGCATGATAAAATAATCTTCGTATTGCATGGTGATGTGTAATGCCTTGTTATGACTCAATACTTCCAGTGGCATCTCATCTTCGTGAAAAGTGATCGTGTGACTTTGCAATACCTGACCTACCGTGTTAGCCATATCTCCGCTAGTGAGGTTGCTTGGTACATATTCCTCACTCAGTACTCTTTACAAGGCATTTTTGTGCGCATCAGAACTTTATACTAAAGCAAGGATAGAAATTTGCGCTGGTGTCTTGTTCAGTTGATCAATGACCTTTGTACCAAAGCTTGCATCTTTCTCCAAAGATCATCAGGCTCGGTTTCAGTGACAGCTTGCTAACCGGAGGTCTTCTTACTTGATTCAGCCAAGTGTGATGGGGTATAAACCTTGCTGGTTCTTATCATAGCTTATGCTGCAATTGCTTTCCGAACTTGGATTTCCCCTTCCTTCTTGATTCGATTGCGTAGTCCCATGGTATGGCTTTTGTGTGGAATGGTGTTACGGCTATCATTTCTACTAGAATGGGCACTCTTTCTTTGGAAGGTAAGGCAATAACTTCAAATGGCTCTAGCCTTTGAGGACCCGAATTCGACCTCAATTGGTGTTGGTGTCTTTGTAGAGGTTGGTGTTTCAAACTCAAGTGGTATGGACATGTCCACCTCGGCATTTTTAGAAGGTTGAATCTGGACTACTCTCAGATTAAGTGTGACTGTTGGTTTCATTGGATCGTTGCCTTCTGTGATTAAAATGATTGATCTTTTGGGATCCCAATCATCCTCTATTTGAATCATATGAACACCTACACTCTTGTGGTTTTGTAGAGTGTTATTGCGGACATTTAGGGATGATTAAGATGATCTTGTTGTCAATCAAGGCCTGGATCTTATCCTTCAGGGAGCAGCATTCATGAATGATGTGCCTTTTCGTACTAGAAAGATATGCACATGTTTTATTTATGTGACCCATTGTGAAGTGTTTTTAGGGGTTATAATAGGGATATGAGTGACGTAACCAACAACTTTGACTCTTTCATACAACTGGTCTATAGGATCAATAATGGTAGAATACTTTTTGGTAGGTCTGCAACAAAAATTTTGTCGGGGTCTAGGAAAGTTTTGCCGAGAGGTAGGTGATTGATAGTGGGGTTGTTGAGTGTTGTAGGCTTGGAAAACGTGTGTGGGATAGGAATATCTAGGTGAAGCAAGTTGGTGTAGGAGGGGCAGATGATTGATAGGTAGGCGGTAGGGTTTGGTAGGAAGGTGCGGGTGTTTTGTAATTTGGAGTGGGCTAATATGTAAGTGGAGGTATTGGTTAATTTTGGTATTTGATAAGTGATTTGGTTATCTGTGCAACCACTACGGCACCTATGTCCCTTTTCGTGGACGTACCACCAGACTGTAGAGCCTTGTTGGTGGTTTGCATAGCTTCAAAGTTTGTAACCATACCACTTTTGATACCTTCCTCGATCCTTTCTCCTAGCTAGATTCTGTAAAAAAAATTGTTTTCAATCAACATTAGTCTTTCATAGTATTGCAGATCTCGAGCCCCGGTGAAAAACTTGTTCATTTGTTCTTCCCCTAAAGCGGATCAAATCTTAGCAGCCTCTGATCTCTAATGGTTGGCATACTCGCAGAATGTTTCTGTGGGTTTCTTCTATAAATTCTGGACGTAAAACACATTTGGTGCATTTTCCATGTTGAACCTGAACCTATCCATGAAGTGGGATGCCATATTAACCCAGTTTGACCACTTTTTTGGGTCTTAGTCAATGTTCCAGGTTAGAGCATCTCCTTTCAGTCTCTTTATGAAAAGCTTCATGTGGATCTTTTCATCTTTTCCTACTCTGACCAGCTTGTCATAGTATGTCCTCAAGTGAACCTTGGGATACCCTGTACCATCAAAACATTTCAAACATGGGAGGTTTGTACCCCTCGTGCAGTTCGACATCGGGCTGTATGCATAAATCTTCATAGTTTAGCCCCTCAATTCCCTTACTACCTTCAACGTCTTGATTTCTGGTGGTCAACTTGTTAAGCTCTTTGGCCAAATTTCTAATGAGAAAATCCTTATCATCAGACTCGGGTGTGCTTGAGATGGGCTGGGTGGAGTGTGGCATGGTCTCCATGTAGATGAGAGTTTTGTGTTGGGTTTGGCAGTGGTCATATGTGGAGTTCAACGGTTTCGAGATGAGCATTGAAGTGTTGTTGGGAGTGTGGAAAGTACTGCAGTGATGGTGAAGAGCATGTTTCTTTGGGTTGTTTTGCTGAGGTATGTGATTCGAAGTATTTGGGAAGGTAGCTTCTGGAGTGGTGAGGCAAAATGACAGACTTACCAAATTCTGGACTTGATCAAGCTCTTCTATGAATTTCAGTAGTTTTTGTTCTATTAGAGAAGCATTTTCCTTGGGGACCATGGCACCACGAGTGACCTCTACTCGTTCAGCTGAGTTATTTGAATATTCCATTTTTCTTTTGCTTTTGTGTCTGACACAACTGGGAGGAGGAGTAGTTGGAGGGCCCCTGGATCTTGTAGAATATGCTGATGTTGCCAGATTTCACGAACTAACCTTTGGGGAAGGGAACAAACAAAAAGTAAAACAAAAGGTGACAAGTCAGTAAGTATTATAAGAAAAGTATGTTGTAATATTTAAACACGTAGTGCTGAAATATAAAGCGTGTCAGAATTTTTGGGACCTCATTGCACACGAGGTAGGCCTAGCGACAAGTAAATTTGGAGAGCTTAGAATGCTAAATGCCTCATTTTATTGATAAAAAGGTAGACGAACCCCAAAACGACACTAAATAACAAGAAATAAAAATGTCACTAGTGGCCTTAGGCCTTATTACATTTCTCGAAGAAAAAAGGAAAAAGTCCTGTCTATTTGGTCCTAGAAGGACCTTCCCCAGACTCGGCAATATTAGCTCCCTCGAACAGCTCTCCCAGCTCACGTAATCCTAGCAATAGGTAAGCCCTTACAAGATGTCATCCTTCATTCCCTTCAGTAACTCTGCAGTCTTCGACCTTCTTTAGAAACTTCTTTTCCAGTTCCACTATAACCTGATCCAAGCACATCGGTTGTTTATTGGCACTGACAGCCATATCCTTCCGTTCTTCAATTAGTTTTTGATTGGCTTATTGTATTTCATGGTGCTTATTTTCACATTCCCGCATCCTCTTGCGCAGTTGGTTGTACTTTACTTGTGCTTCAACCTTTTCATCGAAGATTCTGTGACCTCGAAAAACCCAGGGTGACCCAAACCATTGTGATTATCCTCCAGCCGGCCTGAATAATATGGGGAACCACCAGCATGGTAGTGATCTAGTTCGATGATGACTTTTCCCAAGACAATTTTGTTGTGCCACATATGCTGAGCCTTTCACCTATAAAGACTATCGTCATTCTGGAAGTTAGCCCGGAAGTGACTTATCTTGTCAACCCTTGGTATAACCTGCTTCCTACCAGCTTGTCTCATAACTCAAATAAGGACATAAGGGTAGGTCCTCCTCAAACTGATCAATATCAGAAAAGGAGCATCCCTAGATCAAATGATGAATTGATCAATAGGGAACCATTCGAACATCCATTGTACTCGTTCCTTAGTCAGATTATCAAAGAGTTCGACCCATTCTACAGCATTCTCCGGTTGGGGGAAAATGTTGGGCATGTAATTCATTCGCTTCGGGTGATGAAAAGTGATATGATCGTCCCAGTCTCTACGATGGATTTCCTGTCGGTATTCACCATTTTGGAAATGTTCCATGAGCCAAAGTTGAAGTAGCAGATTACAAAACCTCAAAAGGCTTAGCTCTCTATTGACACCTTTCTAGGGCTCGATATAGTTCCGCAATGATCATTGGCACAAGACTGAATGATTGTCCGTTCATTTCTTCCATTAGAGCGGTGGTGACCATAGCTAGCCTGGTATGGATTCTTTCTTTCTTCATTGGAAACACTATCATCCGCAAGAAAGAGAACATGAAGACAAAGACGTTCGATGGATATGCCCCAATGATGTACGGGAAAACTCGTTAGGATAAGTACAATAATATTTTTTTGACCGTACTTTTCATGCAAATAGTCAAAGGGAATGCACGACCCTTTCAGACATGTCAAGTCAGGATTCTTCTTTAGACCCATTATTTTGAGAAAACCTCTACCTTTGTAGTTTTGTGGCATCAACAAACCCGGAGATTCCCATGGTATTCTAGCCGGTCCTCCTATTTCCTCAAGAAAAGGTGTCATGTCAACGTCTCCAAAATGGAATACCAACCTATCACAATCCAGAATAGAGTGACAGCTTCTATGATTTTGCTGTCGGGTTTAATTTCTAGGAGAGAAAGTATGTTTCCTAGATATTTTCGGACAAGAGCTTGATCACTGGAATGAATATCTTCCCATCAACTTAAAAATTTGGGGTGTATGTTGGTGACCATGCCAAATCTGGGGACCTCGTGCCTCATTTCTGCAAGAAAAAAAAGTGTAAGACCCTTACCCTCACCAGACTCGACTATTAAATATCAATAATTGGCATAAGAATCATATAGTTATCTAAATGAATGCACAAAATGTAGTAGTGTCCGTTTGGGGTTCAAGGAAACCTAGTGGACAAGGCTATGTCAAAGTGTTATTATGCGGACATCATAACTGTCTCAACTACGTTTGACAGTGATGCATCCACCTGTAAATAGATTAAGGTTTCTATGGAGTATTAGAATAGTACCCTTAAGCGGACTACTCCATAGGGAAAGGCACGAAACCGTTGACTACACCGTTGATCGACCGAGTTTACCGTAAATATGCCTTTGCCGGATTTAGGGGATGATTATATCGAAATAGCGCAACCAATCATTATAAACGTTACTATGGTATATTGTTTGGCACGAGTGGAATATGATATTGAATATGAAATTACAATTATCAAAAAAGTTGTCACATATTTGCACGTTCACAAAATTACAACAGTTTCTCATAATTTACAGTAGTATTAATCGAAAGCGATAAAGGAAAGCATTAAGAGAAATAAAGAAAGGAAACGAAGAGCCAAGTAAGTTTCATGGTAGAAAAAAGAATAAATACTTAAAGGCATTTAAACAAGTAAAGACATATAAAGAAGCATAAATTCACAAATAACATGAAATTGTAAAAGCCTTAAAGAAATGCCTAACAGAGCCGCCATGCTGTCGATGCCCTTTTTTTCTGACAAAACCTGGTTTATGACCTTTGGACGGAAAATTCATTTCCTTTTGAGAATTGGGTTTGCAATTTTAAAGAGTTGCCATCGAATGATTATGTGCATTAGGACACAAAAAAGAAATTTGATTTAGAAAATGAGAGATTGGGTAAGGGCTTGAAATGATCTTGAGGGGAAGGTGTTAGTCAGCCCTTATGATCCAGTAGTGTGCTTCCCGACCATGCTATAATCGTGACTTTAAATCAAGAAAGAATTACAAATACAGGATAATTTTCACATAATGGTTGCAAGCAATTCAAATAAAAGAAGTTAAAGAGGTTGTAGTTTGGGAAGAAAATAGTTTTGAAATTTTGAAAATAAATAAGTGAAAGGGGATGGGTTTACACATAATTTTTGCAAGCAAAAACTACACTAAAGAAGCAGGGGAAGAAAGTAGTTTTTGATGTTTCGAAAATAAACAAATAAAGAGAAGGGGGTCCTAAGTCTATAAATAATATAGATCACCACACACACCGGATAACCATTTTCACATGTAGTGTTACCGTGTGGTCATCATATCCATATCTACCCTTTCCTACCCCATTAAGGTATTAAATGTTGAATTGTCTCATTTTCCTATTGCATGCTACTACCCGTCCCATATCCTATAAGCCCCGGAGGAAATTGGGAATACTAGTCCTAAAGGGAAGGTAGATTTGGCTTTTGTGGTTTAAAAGGATAAAATTCTAAGGCGACAATCAAAACATGTTGAGCAGATATGTGGAAACACATAACAATTAAAGGCTCAAAAAGGCCTCCTCAACTTAAAGACAGATCGTTTAACATGTCTTGCACGTACTAATTATGGTCATAATTAAACTTAAAGGAAATGGGAGGCAGACTCATTTATTACATGTTTTAGATGAGAAACCCCAAATCAGACCTGCCTGCAGGTTGAAATTTAACAAAGTATGATTCATACTAACTAATTTGCCTTATGGCTTGCCTAGGTGAAACCTATAGGCATGATATCTAACAATTCCGGAGTGTACTAGTTTTTAAAGAAGAAGACTTGTTGATTATACAAAGCATAAGCTCTATAGATTTCGAGCCATGCTATCTACTAAATCTTAGACTTAGACAAAATAGGCGATTCAGATTTAGTTGATAGCTCCTATAGGTATGCTTTCTAGGTTCTAAATGATTTAAAACATTTATAGTTGAAATAAAAGTATAGAAGTCCAATAGGCATGGTGTCTAGAATGTTGTTTGTTATTTAATCCTACAAATGTGGTTGCCTAGTGATAGATGCATATGATGAATTCAGGAAATCCTACTGCCATGCTATCTATGTGGTATGAAGAAATATGGAAACCTACAGACATGGTTTTTATATGTAATGTATGAAGCTATAGACATGGTTTCTATATGAGAATACATAATCTATAAACAGGATTACTAGATGAAATGCAGAACCTATAAATATTTTTTTTGTAGATAATACAAAAGTGCAGAAACATATAAGCATGGTTTATATAAGAAAATGCAGAACTTATGAACATGGTTTCTATATGAAATATGTAACATATAAACAAGATTTCTATAAAAAACATGCAGAACTGAAAACAGGACATGATTGCAAAAACGTATTAAATTCCTATGAACATGATATCCACCCCTTTCATGCACGATGTACCTCCCTTATTCACTAAAAACCCCAATAGTTATTATAGATTATTAAAATCCATAATTGAATAAGAAAAAGAAGTAAAATTACGTCAGAAAAACTAAAAATTTCCAATCAAGGAGATCCTAATTCAGTCTTCTGTCTAAGGCATGAAGTAAACCTACCAAGGATCGAATTCCCAAAGCCTTTCTAATTTTTGGGTGTTTCATAGTTCCCAAGAGTCTCATGAACTCCAACCAGTGCTCACACCCACCCTCATTACCTAATTTAATTATAGTGCAGTGTGGAAGGGCCAACCCACAAATGTCCAAGTGCAGAGGGAACACAAGATCACAAAGCAAGGCTCATAGAAGGGGGGGGGGGGACATAGAAACAAGGAGAGAGTGTGAGTGCAATAGAGGGGATTCGAGGGAAAGCCAAGCCAGGCTGGTGGTCATACCCAGCAATTTGAAGTGTTGGCACATCACAACCAGCCTATTAGACACATTGTTTGGGAGTTAGTATCCCTTAAAGGATCAAGTCTAGACATGAGAAACAATTTGGATGTTGCCATGTTCTTAACTTAAACTTAAAACATATATAGGGGAATATGGGTGCAGGGATTCACCATAGGAACATGTTCAAATAAATTGACATTACTGATTAACATTAAACATATGCAGTAATGTAGACATGGATGTATGGATTCACAGTAGAAACATATGCAAAGGAATTGACTTGCTAATTAACATTAAACATAGGTAATTAAACATATAGGGACGTAGAAACTATAAAGTAAACACATTTGGATGAGGCTAATAACCAAACTAGAACATACAAGTTTCAGAGATGCAAGAAAAGAAAGCAGTAGTCTTGTTAAGCCAAAGTGCAAGCTAGTAGTTAGAAAACTATGATTTTAGAAGAGAACTTTGAGTAGTACAACAGTATTGGGTTGAGAATGTGTGATTGAAAGTTGGTAGTATTAACCATGTAAGATGTGTTAAAGAAGGTCATGTATATATAGTATAGAAAGCAAGTAGAAATATGTAGGAGAATAAGTTGAAATATCAATTACAAAAGGTTTCCCTTTGATTAAGGGATTCTAATTTCAAATGGATAAACTAATTAAGGCAAGAAGTTGATCAAACACTTTTCCAAAGCAGTACAACAAGAGTAATACATAGAGATTTATCTAAGGAAAAGGTCTGATAGCACACGATTTATGCAAAATAAGGAAAGGCAATCAATCAACATCTAGTAAAATCAGCATTTGAAGATTTCATGTGAATGAACCAAGTCAGGAAGAAGGAAAAAATATTGACTTAAGGAAAATCAGTAATAATTAATCAAGCCTAAAGAAAAGGATTCTGAATCAAACATAAGTTGGAAAACCCATTTTTCATAAAAATGAATTCATCACATATAAAACATACAACCATTCTTACACATGATGAACTATTATGCCAATAAGTAAAAGAGTCTAGCATAGAAAAACTCAGAGTCACAAACAAAGAAGTTCAACTCATAGACTCAGAATGAGTATAAGAGAGTCTGGGGTTTCAGAATAGAACCCCTGTCCAAACACAAGATCAAAACTCGTCAATACCCCTAAATACTAGGGTTTCTACTTAGACTCAGATACAAAAACCAGAAGGCAAGCAATTTAAACATGCTCAGAGATCTCTGTCAGAGACTTATGAAAAAACAAACAGATACAATAGCGGGTTTGAATCAACAAAGTGAAGAAACTAATATGAAGCATAGTGGGGGTAAAACGAATAGGTTTAAGAATACCTGGGATTTAAACAAGTCCATAATATAGAAGAGGAAGCATAACACTTAAGAGAACCGTAGATGAAACATGTTTAAAGATAACTCAAACGAAGTCCAACAAAAGGCAGGTAAGGAACTTAAGAACTCAGTAGGAGAACATAACATTACTAGAAAAGTATATCCAAAAGACATATAGGAAAAACACAGTAGGATGAACACGTAAGCATGGTGAAACATAATAGAAACACAAACCACAGAAGAATAAAAACATAAGAAAATAGAAAAAATGCATGCATGACAAATATACACAAAGAAAAAGGAAAAGAACAGTCGAAAAAAACATTTTTAGTTTTTAGAAACCCTAAGTCATAGAGAAGTAATTTTTTGAAGAAAAAATTATGGAAAGTTGATTCACGTATAAGCAACGGTCGCAGTCAATATAACCTGGTCTAATAAGTCCAGAATCGATCACACAGAGAATTAACCTACCAATTGAAACTTTCACAACCCAAGAACGCTTCTGAATCAAGTTCCCAAATTTTGAATATATGTTTGTGTGATTTTCGAACAACTACCTTTGCAAGAATTTAAAAGGCTTAAAAGAAAGAATTGAATGTTGGGTAAATAATATGGAGAAGGACTAAGTTATTGATTTCCCCTATTGATGGAATCTTTTTTGTTTATGTTCATACAAATTATCAATATATTCTATCAATCATGAATGCTATTTGTACCGTAACCCTCTCCTGAGCAATTACAATAATTGACTAGTGCACTCTCCCGAGCTACCCTAGCTAACTTTAATTGGAATAGTTCACTTAAGATTGCATCCAAGACTTTGTTATTCCTAATCCCATCTTTACGCCTAAAGTTATAGATTCCTCCAATAACCTAGGTGTGGTGTTGTTCAACAATATACCTAAATATGCACTCTTTTCCAAGTTATGCACATTAAATAGGCACAGCTAATTGGGGATCCTACCAATTAACTACAACAAGAACGAAGTTTAACAAATAGAAATCTAGCTAATAATTTGTAATCACATAAACAAGAAGTTCATCACCCAATAGGTTCCATCAAAACCTTAGAAAAGGATTTAGCTACTCATGCTCAAAGAAACAAGAATAATAATTGAATTCATAAATAAATAATTGATATAAAAGAAAGGAATAGTTTGAGAGAGTTCTCTCTTACTAATTATCCTGCAAAAGTAGTGAAAAATACAATGCTTGCCTCTTTTGGGCGAACTAGAGGTTTATATAAAGGTTTTAGGGCTTAAAAACTGAATCTGTACAAAACTAGGACTAAACTTGCGGCGCCTTCCACGGTTCGTCCGCGGTCGCGGACGAACCACGAACATAAGAGTTCTCTGATTCTCAACAAAGTTCCGAGAGCTTGTTTTTTCGCGGTTCATCCGCGGTCGCGAGTGAACCGCGGATGAACAGTACTCCGGATTTATTCTTCAATTTTTCAAGCTAACTTCACTTCAACTCTTCACATGGCCCTTTCATCATCTTGTGACTCCAAAATAGATCCTTTAGCATCCAATGGTTCATATGTACTTATAACACACCAATAAACACTAATCAAAGTATTTTGTCATCATAAACAATATCAATTCAACAACAAAGTGTGATTATTTAGGGCATAATTATAGTCAAATTCACCTATTGTCAATACCCCACACTTAAATCTTTGCTCGTCCTCGAGCAACCTTAATCACACTTTAGGCCAATTTTATTTATGTCTCCCCCAAAATATGTCACAAAAAGCTATCTTTCATGATTAACCTAAGATATGCACAATCTTTACCTAACTGTAAACTCTCATGCCAGCACATTATTGCTTACACTACTTATTATCAAAAACTTGCAAATTTACCTTATTCCTCTTGAGTTACATGCCCTCACATAATTTATTGAGAGAAGTTCCCACACGTAAACAATTCAGAACATGGAACTTATAAATATAAAAAAAAATTCACTCACTCTCAACAAAGAACATTCATATGTATACAGACACACCATAGGCTTGCCCTTAGTGTAATACTCCACTAATCGAGTTATTCAATCATAGATCAAGAGGTCTTAAGGGTTGTAATGTTGGCTACGGGACGGGTAGGATACTTTTGGTTATAGTGACTAACCTCCCTAAGCACTTTTCTTCTCTTTTTCAAAACTTCCCTTTTCATTTTCTTCCTTATGTCTCCCCTAAACATTCCTTCACTTTTATTTACTTTGAATCCCCACTTTTATTTTGTTGGTGTACTGACCTTTCTAATTTTCATATATACATTGATATAGCTTTTTTTCTCAATTTTTTTTTCCCATTGCTTTGCAACACATTTACATTATTTTTGGCCAGTTCACTATTTTCTACCATTCATTCTCGATTTTCCCTTTTTCAATTTCCCTTCACCCCACACTTAGACTTTTGCATATCCATTACAGTACAAGTGCTTCTAGGAGGTAAAGTAGAACAATATAAGATTTTGATTTTTCATGAACATTCAAGGGTTATCAAAGAATAGGCTTTAAGATCAAAGGGGTTAACTAGGATATTATGTACGAGTGAATTCATGTCTATTGATTTATGGGGTTACACAAAGAAATGCCTCTATCCTTTCTACAACCAAGCAACTTCTATTTCGCTTTGCAAACACACATGGCAAGTTCTAGGTATCATATAAAACATATAATGTAAGTAAAATCTCACACACACACAGCATGCAACTCATTTGGAATCCGGTTCACCTACAAAGTCCCATCAATGTTCAAGCATACTTTATTGTGCAATTTTAAGGCATATTTAGAATCTACAGTCAATCTTAGATAATACATTCTCATGTTTAATTAAGCTTTGCTAATGTGCATACTTGGGGTTACATGTTACCCTTTGCCCTTTAATCCTAAAAAGAAAAATGTATCTAACCCGGTTCAATAAAAACCCTTGGAAAAGACCGTGGTCAAAAGAAAAACCAATGGGGATATGATACACTACCTAGAAAAAGAAAACAAAAGAAAGAAAAAAAAATTCCTACGTGGACTACTTCCCTCAAGAGTACTTGTCCTAAATAGTCCGTTATCAGGAAGGGTCCTCTACTCATATTTTTGGATTTTTCAAATTTTCTGATTTTTTTGTGTTTTTTATTCCGACTTGAACCCTTAAGAAACCCGTCGCCAAGTGCCCATCATCGGGCCAAGCCAGCTATTATTATTTACAACTACAATTACTATGTACAACATATACAAGATAAGTCACCCACCCCGCACTTAAAATCATGTCATGTCCTCATGACATAATAATAAAAATATAGCTCAAGAGGGGTGAGAAAACTTACCTGTGACTCACTCGGAGTCGAAAATAGTGGATGGGTCGACGTGACATGCTCGACCAAGTGCTCGGAACCATGCCATTAATCTGCTTTCTGACCGAGCATGCCTCTGTGACATCGCGTCTAAGCGCGTGTGCAGGCCATCTACGGAGGTGCATAAGTCTGCAACCTCCTCCTCCATGCACCTAATCATAGGTCTGGTAGATTCAGACCTAGACATACTCAATCCATGGTGAGCGTGCCTGGAAGGTCCGGCTGAGTCAGTGGAATGCCTGGCCCGGGCAACCGGCATAGGGTCAACCTCAGCATCCAAGTCAATTGGGTCATTGTCTCGGCCCACTCGGATTTGAGAAGCTCTGAATGGAGCTTTTGGTTGAAGATCACTATCTGTGGAAAGGACCGGAGTCTTATGGCCGAGACACAAAGTAGTGACGAGAGATGGGTAATAAAAACCCTTGGCTTTGAGGGATCCCCTTATCACCATCTCGTCACTAATAAAGTGAGCGATGTCCACGTCCCGCTGTGTTACGAAACACCATGTTAGAAATGACCTATTAAAGTTTACGTCAGTGGTGTTGCCGGAGGGCAAGAGACGGTTACATATTATTGAAAACCAACATTTAGCAGTGTGTGTGAAGAAGTTAGAATGGAGTGTTTTGTTTCTTATCCAAACAGGGATTCCATCAACACATAAGGCATGAATTAGCATGTCCCAGGTGACACCAGGCCTATCATGGTAGTAGTCCACGTCACTAGTACGATTTGGCAGTCTACGAGCCTGCCTAATAGCATGTGCATGGGCGTAGACATACTTACCTCGGACGAATACCCTCCTAGCCATCCCTTATGGAGCATTGGCATAAAAATCCCTAACCAACATCTTGTTCACTAGGGCTAGTGCGTCAAATAGGAACTCCATTTCGCGGGGGCGAATTTCATCATATATCTCGGGCTTTTCCGACCGAAGGGCTAATCTGTCAATTTCAACTTCCTAGAGCCAGGACTTAGCCGCCTTGGCGTGGAAGTTAGCTTCCGCCTCCTCGCCGGCGAACCTCGACTCGTCATATGTTGGTTGCCTAGACGAGCTAGCTCCCTGCCTTGATCTTTTAGGGGCCATGATCCTGCATAAAAGAGAACAACAAAAAAATTGCATAATGTTATAATATCGGTTGGATACTCAGACTTCACCATCCGTAGATTACCACAATCGTCACTTTAGTGCTATCATCCCATAACTCCTATACTTCACCACTTATCTAACAATTTCACCAACTCACCTCAAGCACCCCACACTTATTTATATTGGCAATTTAACATGACCCAATAAACCAACACCATCTCCAATCATATATACAACAACAAACAACTCACTAGTTGGGGAATATTTCCCCTAAAAGTTCAATAACCAAATGCTATAACAACAAGTGCCAATCTTGGCCAACCACTCATCAATTATATGAATCAACACATTGGGTTCTCCAAAACAACAAAATTAACATTATTAACTAACATAGAGACCCAACAACACATCTTCTACCATAATCCCATCAATACCAACAAGGTTCACAAAAAAAATCATATAACATTCTACTACACAAACCAAGTAATATATATGGGTTCTACTAATACTAGCAATATATAATACAAATTTTACAAGTTAAACTACTATTAACTAATTAAATCTACCAAACAAATAATAAAAATTAAAGAACTAAACGAAGAAGAAAAAAAAGGAAAAAAACAAAAGGAGAAGACTTACTATGGAGTGTAGTAGAAGAATATGAGTGAAGTAGAATGATTGTTTGGAGAAGAATAGAAGAGAGATTGTTGAGAGAAGGAGGAGAGAATTTAGAGAGAGAGAGAGAGAGAGGGAGTTGGGGAGGGAGTGGAGGCTGATGTAGGAGAACAAGAGGGGGGGGGTTAATGTTTTAGGGTTATTAAAGAGGGGAGGGAAAAGATTGGGATTAAAAAAAATATATTTTCTGCCGACCGCGGAACTGACCGCGGTCGTTTGCGGTTCTTTCGCGGTTGTGGACGAACCGCGAACAGTCAACTTCAGAGAGGGCCTTTTTCTGCGATTCGTCCGCGGTCGCTGATGAACCGCGAACAAAAGCCTTCTCTGAATTTGTCTGTTCGCTGGCAGAATTTTTTTTAATTTTTAATTTTTTTAATATAGACTAACTATAATGAGTATACTTACAACAAGTTCGTGGGTTGCCTCCCATGTAGAACTTGATTTAACGTCACGGCACGATTCATCTTAGTGCATTTTAAGGCTCGCTAGACCTTTGAGGTTCCTCTAACCGTAGTTCCACTTTGTCCTCGATGTCATCCATGCCGACATAAAGTTTCAACCTCTGTCCATTTACCTTGAATGTGCGTGAACCACCAATGGTATGAATTTCCACAACTCCCGAATCTAATGCCTCAATTACCCGAAAGGGTCCTCACCACCTTGATTTTAATTTGCACGGGAACAACCGTAATCTAGAGTTGTATAACAGTACCTTGTCCCCGGTTTTGAAGTTACGTTCTATGATGTTTTTGTCTTGAATCCGCTTCATCCGCTCTTTATACAGTCTAGTGCTCTCAAAGGCCAGATACCAGAATTCTTCCAATTCGTGCAACCTGGTCATTCTAGATTTCCCCGCTTCATCCCAGCTGAGATTCAATTGCTTCAGTGCGCACAATGCCTTGTGCTCTAGTTCCACATGTAGATCACAAGCTTTCTTAAACACCAATTCGTATGGTTACATGCCAATTTGTGTCTTGAATGCTGTCCTGTATGCCCATAATGCATCATCAAGCTTCCTAGACCGGTCGGTCCTCGTGGCGTTCACTATTTTTGTTAATACACTCTTTATCTCCCTGTTGGAGACCTTAACTTGCCCGCTGGTCTATGGGTGATACGGAGTGGCAACTTGGTGCTTCACATCATATTTGGCAAACAATTTCTCAAATGCACAGTTGCAAAAGTGTGTGCCCCCATCACTGATGATAGCCCTTGGAGTCCCGAAACGGGTGAAAATGTTTTTCTTCAGAAATCCCACCACCACCTTAGCATCATTGGTGGTTATTGCTACAGCTTCCACCTATTTGGACACATAGTCTACCGCAACAAGTACGTACTTATTGTCGTATAAGCTGACAAAGGGCCCCATGAAGTCTATTCCCCAAACGTCGAACACTTCTACTTGCTGGATTGGGTTCATTGGCATTTCATGATGCTGGGAGATGTTCCGGTGCGTTGACATTCGTTGAAACCCTTCACCCACAAGTGCGCATCTTTAAACACCGTTGGCCAATAGAAACCGGCCTCAAGTATCTTGGCGGATGTTCGCACTCCTCCAAAGTGACCACCATATGTTGAAGCGTGACATGCCCACAAAACAGAAGATTGTTCTATCTCAGGGACGCATCTTCCTGACTTGACCTTTTAGGGGCTATGATCCTGCACAAAAGAGAACAACAAAAAATTTGCATAATGTTAGAACATCGGTTGGCTACTCAGACTTCACCATCTGTAGATTACCACAATCGTCTCTTTAGTGCTATCATCCCATAACTCCTATACTTCACCACTTATCTAACAATTTCACCAACTCACCTCAAGCACCCCACACTTATTTATTTTGGCAATCTAACATGACCCAATAAACCAACACCATCTCCAATCATATATACAACAACAAACAACTCAATTGTTGGGCAATATTTCCCCTAAAAGTTCAATAACCAAATACTACAACAACAAGTACCCATTTTGGCCAACCACTCATCAATTATATTAACCAACACACTGGGTTCTCCAAAACAACAAAATTAACATTATTAACTAACATGGAGACCCAAACAACACATTCTCTACCATAATCCCATCAATACCAACAAGGTTCACAAAATAATCATATAACATTCTACAACACAAACCAAGTAATATATATGGGTTCTACTAATACTAGCAATATATAATACGTATTTTACAAGTTAAACTACAATTAACTAATTAAATCTACCAAAATAATAATAAAAATTAAAGAACTAAAAGAAGAAGAAAAAAAAGGAAAAAACAAAAGGAGAAGACTTACTATGTAGTGTAGTAGAAGAATAGGAGTGAAGTAGATTGATTGTTTGGAGAAGAATAGAAGAGAGATTGTAGAGAGAAGGAGTAGAGAATTTAGAGAGAGAGAGAGGGAGTTGGGGAGGGAGTGGCGGCTAATGTAGGAGAATAAGGGGAGGGAGGGGGGTTTAATGTTTTAGGGTTATTATAGAGGGGAAGGAAAAGATTGGGATTAAAAAAAAATTATTTTCTGCCGACCGCGGAAGAACCGAGAACAGTAAACTTCAGAGAGGGCCTTTTTCCGCGGTTCATCCGTGGTCGCGGATAAACCGCAAGCAGAGGCCTTCTCTAAATTTTTCTGTACGCTGGCAGAATTTTTTTTTATTTTATATAGACTAACTATAATGAGTATTACTTACAACAAGTTCGCGGGCTGCCTCCAACGTAGCACCTGATTTAACATCGCGGCACGACTCATCTTAGCGCATTTTAAGTCTCACTAGACCTTTGAGGTTCCTCTAACCGTAGTTCCACTTTGTCCTCGATGTCATCCATACCGACATAAAGTTTCAACCGGTGTCCATTTACCTTGAATTTGCGTGAACCATCAATGGTCAGAATTTCCACAACGCCCGAATCTAATGCCTCAATTATCCAAAAGGGTCCTGACCACCTTGATTTTAATTTGCCCGGGAACAACCGTAATCTAGAATTGTATAACAGTACATTGTCCCCAGTTTTGAAGTTATGCTCTATGATGTTTTGGTCGTAAATCCGCTTCATCCGCTCTTTATACAGTCTAGTGCTCTCAAAGGCCAGATACCGGAATTCTTCCAATTCGTGCAACCCGGTCATTCTAGATTTCCCCGCTTCATCCCAGCTGAGATTCAATTATTTTAGTGCCCACCATGCCTTGTCCTCTAGTTCCACAGGTACATGACACGCTTTCCCAAACACCAATTTGTATGGTTACATGCTGATTGGTGTCTTGAATCCTGTCCTGTATGCCCATAATGCATTATCAAGCTTCCTGGACCAGTCAAACCTCGTGGCGTTGACTATTTTAGTTAATACACTCTTTATCTCCCTGTTGGAGACCTCAACTTGCCCGCTGGCCTATGGGTGATACGGAGTGGCAACTCGGTGTTTCACATCATATTTGGCCAACAATTTCTCAAATGGCCAGTTGCAAAAGTGTGTGCCCCCATCACTGATGATAGCCCTTGGAGTCCCGAAATGGGTGAAAAGTTTTTTCTTCAGAAATCCCACCACACCTTAGCATCATTGGTGGGTAATGCTACAACTTACACCCACTTGGACACATAGTCTACCGCAACAAGTATGTATTTATTGTCGTATGAGCTGACAAAGGGCCCCACGAAGTCTATTCCCCAGACGTCGAAAACGTCTACTTGCTGGATTGGGTTCATTGGCATTTTATGACGCCGGGAGATGTTCCTGGTGTGTTGACATACGTTGCAACCCTTCACCCACAAGTGCACATCTTTAAACATCATTGGCCAATAGAAACCGGCCTCAAGTATCTTGGCGGCTGTTCGCACTCCTCCAAAGTGACCACCATATGCTGAAGCGTGACATGCCTGCAAAACAGAAGGTTGTTCTATCTCGGGAACGCATCTCCGGATCATCTTATCAAGAAATATCCTAAACAAATAGGGTTCATCCCAATAATACAGCTGGTTTTCATGAAAATTGTTTTTCCTCTGGACCGACGAGAGGTCGTGAGGAACAATACTGCTGGCCAGGTAATTTGCAGAATCTGCATACCATGGCGCTTCAAGGAGAGTGGTGGTGGGCTATGGAGATGTGATTGTACCCCGAGTATCCATCCAGAAAGAAGAAGTGTGACCTACCTGCCAACCTGTCAAGCATCTGATCAATGAAGGGAAGAGGGAAGTGGTCTTTGCAGGTGGCTGGATTCAGCTTGATGTAGTCCATGCATATTCTCAACCCAGTGACGGTTCTAGTTGAGAATATGCATTGACGGTTCTCAACTCATTATTCTCGTTTTTCACCACTGTCATGCCACCTTTCTTTGGCACACATTGAACTGGGCTAACCCAGCTACTATAAGAGATTGGGAAACTGATTCCCGCGTCTAGCCACTTGATTACCTCTTTCTTCACCACTTCCTTCATGTTTGGGTTCAGCCTTCTTTGATGTTCCCTGGAGGGTTTGTGTTCCTCTTCCAAGAGAATCTTATGCATGAAATATGCGGGGCTGATCCCCTTTTTGTCTACCATGGTCCACCCAATGTCAGTCTTGCAGTCTTTTAGTAACTATATAAGCTTTTGAGCCTACACATGTAACAAACCAGATGAGATAATAACAGTTCAAGTAGAGTTAGGACCTAGAAATTCATACCTGAGATGAGATGGTAGTGGTTTAAGCTCAAGCTTTGGTGGCTCTTCTATGGATAGCTTTGTAGGAGGGGTCTCTCTTTTCTCTAAATGTGAATGCTCGAATTCAAGCTCTCTCTCCCAAAACCCCTTGCCTTCCAGAGATAGTACCCATTCAGCTAGACTTTCACCATTTACTTCTTCTAAGTTCATTAGGCATGCTTGAAGTGGATCTTCAATGGTCAACTCTGCATAGTCTGTCTCCACTATCCCATCAACCGCATCAATAAGAGAGAAATTCGCGAACTCACTAGGGCGCCTCATGGATTTTTGCACATTGAATATGATCTCCTCATCATTCAACCTCATCTTGAGTTCCCCAGTCTCACAATCAATCAGAGCTCTCCCTGTGGCTAGGAATGGTCTTCCTAATATTATAGGAATTTCCTCGTCCACCTTGCAGTCAAGAATCACAAAATCGGCGGGAAACACGAGCTTCCCCACCTGGATAAACACATCATCTAATATACCAAATGGACGCTTAATCGTCCTGTCAGCAAGCTGTAGTAACATGGAGGTAGGCTTGGCTCTCCGAATGCCTAACCTCTTATAAATCACCAAGGGCATGAGATTAATGCTCGCCCCCAAATCACACAATGCCTTTGCAAATGCATAATTTCCTATACTTCATGGAATGGTGAAGCTATTTGGATCAGATGGCTTCTCAGCATTGGGTCTAAAGCCTACTGCACTACAAGTCTGAGTAAGAGTCACGGTGGTCAAGTCTTGGAAATCAAATTTCCGCGACATCAAGTCTTTCATCGTCTTTGCATACCCAGGCATTTTTTCAAAGCTTCAATTATAGGAATGTTTACCTAGATTTGCTTGAGCATATCAAAGAACTTTTTGTATTTCTCTTCTTTCTGGTGCTTGGCCAACCTTTGGGGGAATGGTGGTGGAGGACTCTTCTTCCCAATGACTTGGGACTTTTCTTTTTCTATCACTTTCTCTTCAACCTGCTGTTCTACCTATTCAGCTACTTTCTTCGTTCCCTGCTACATCTCTTTCTTTTCAGCTACTGGCTGGACTATAACTTCTGTCATCCCGATGGACTCATCCAGTTCAATGGGCACTGGAGTGAGTGTCTCAGCCTGTGTGTTGCATCTCTATCTTTCTTTCTCAGCATCAAGATCTCTACCACTTCTTAGAGTCACTGACATCAGCTGCTTTGGGACTTGATATTTTGGGGTTGTTTGTGTATCTGCAGGTAATGTCCCTTGAGGATGATTGTTAAGAGACATAGCAATCCGGCCCACCTGTACTTCAATATTTTTGATAGCTACATCATGCGCATCTATCCTCTCATTGGTTTTGGCATTTGACCCAATTACCTGTTGCATCATAGCTTTCAACTCTGCGAATCCATCGTCATGTCTACCCCCATGCTGTGGTGGAGGTGGATGATATCCCTGCTGCTGATTGCTTAAATTCTGAGGTACAGGATATGGAGCCATGTGTGTTGGCCTTATACCTGCTACATTATACTGTAGTTGTGGAGGACTGAACTGCTGTGGAGCCTTCTGCTCCCAACTCGGATTACCCTGTCTTTACCCTCCATAATTTGCTACATAGTTCATATTCTTGCTGGTGATGATGTTCTTGGTCTGCAGCCCATGGATTACCAATGGGTTGGCTAATGCAAGATGTGCATAAACCACCATTGGTAGTGTCTACAATGTGAACCTGCTGCTTGACCCCAAATTCTTTCACCTTCTTTGTCAGGATGCTCATTTTTGTCAATAAGGTTGACATGTTCTCCTCCGTAGTGCTGGATGGATTCAGAGGTATAGAGTGTACCACTGGAGTGATAGGAGCATTCCTGGTTGTCCATCGGAATTTTGAGCCATCTTGTCTAGCAAATTTTGGCCCTCTCTCCAAGTCTTGCTCAGAAAAGCCCCACCTGCTGAAGCATCTACAATATTCTTCATACTATCTGAAAGCCCCATGTACAACCTTTGACCCAACATCTGCTCACGAATCCCATGGTGAGGACACATAACAAGCATACCCTTGAATCTGCCCCAAGTTTTATGTAATGTCTCCATTGGTTTCTGCTTGAAGCTCACAATCTCATCAATTTGTTGAGCTGTCTTGTTAGGTGGATGAAACTTGTTGTGGAATTGCTTGACTAACTCATCCCAAGTTGCAATAGAGTTTATGGGGGTGAGTTTAGCCATACCTGTGCAACCCCTGTAACTGAGATCGGAAAGAGCAATAGTCTGATGGCTTACGGAGTCACATTTGGTTGCCTATGTGTCTTGCATATCGAGAGAGAGTTCTTCAGGTGCTGTAGTGGATCTTCAACCTGAGACCCAGAGAATAATCCCTTGTTTTGCAACAAGTGTAGCATGTTGTTAGTAATCTGGAAAGACTCAACTTGAATCGATGGCACAACGATGGCAGTTGCCAAATTATCCACTATGGGTTGTGCCCAGTCATGTAGTGCACCTTGTTGCACCTCCTGCGCCTCTTACATGTTTAACCCAGCTTGCTAGTTTGGGTCGTTCACATCACCCATGTCGAAGTCTAGTTTGATTGGTTGTTGAGATTGCTGAATTTGTTTGATAGCCCTGTTACAGGCCCGGAAAGTTTGTTTGGGATCTGAGAGTCTTTCAATTAGTTCTCCAGTCCTTGCAGATTTTCTAGGTATACAACTGAGTACCCAAATCAACAACCATCAAAATATTCAATTTAAAGTGTAGAAAGAACCTGACTACATAAGAATCTAGTTTTCTGGGATAGGTTTCCACCATAACCCAGAGGATTTCAGATAATAAGGGCAAAATTGATTCACGTCCAAGCAACGGTCGTAGTCAATATAACCTGGTCTAATAAGTCCAGAATCGATCCCACAGAGAATTAACCTACCAATTGCAACTTTCACAACCTAAGAACACTTCCGAATTAAGTTCACAAATTTTGAATATATGTTTGTGTGGTTTTCGAACAACTACCTTTGCAAGAATTTAAAAGGCTTAAAAGAAAGAATTGAATGTTGGGTAAATAATATGGAGAAGGACTAAGGTATTGATTTCCCCTATTGATGGAATCCCTTCTGTTTATGCTCATACAAATTGTCAATATATTCTATCAATCATTAACGCTATTTGTATCGTAACCCTCTCCCGAGCAATTACAATAATTTACTAGTGCACTCTCCCGAGCTACCCTAGCTAGCTTTAATTTGAATAGTTCACTTAAGATTGCACCCAAGACTTCGTTATTCCTAATCCCGTCTTTACGCCTAAAGTTATAGATTCCTCCAATAACCTAGGTGTGGTGTTGTTCAACAATATACCTCAATATGCACTCTTTTTCAAGTTATGCACACTAAATAGGCACAGCTAATTGGGGATCCTACCAATTAACTACAACAAGAACGAACTTTAACAAATAGAAATCTAGCTAACAATTTGTAATCACAAAAACAAGAAGTTTATCACCCAATAGGTTCCATCAAAACCTTAGAAAAGGATTTAGCTACTCATGCTCAAAGAAACAAGAATAATAATTGAACTCATAAATAAATAATTGATATAAAAGAAAGGAACATGTTGAGAGAGTTCTCTCTTACTAATTATCTTGCAAAGGTAGTCAAAAATACAAGGCTTGCCTCTTTTGGGCGAACTAGAGGTTTATATAGATGTTTTAGGGCTTAAAAACTGAATTTGTACAAAACTAGGACTAAACTTGCGGCGCCTTCCGCGGTTCATCCGCGGTCGCGGACGAACCGCAAACAGAACAGTTCTCTAATTCTCAACAAAGTTCTCAGAGCTTGTTTTTCCGCGGTTCATCCGCGGTCGTGAGTGAACCGCGGAGGAACAGTACTCCGGATTTATTCTTTAATTTTTGAAGCTAACATCACTTCAACTCTTCACTTGGTCTTTTCATCATCTTGTGACTCCAAAATAGCTCCTTTAGCATCCAATGGTTCATATGTACTTATAACACACCAATAAACACTAATCAAAGCATTTTGTCATCATAAACAATATCAATTCAACAATAAAGTGTGATTATTTAGGGCATAATTATAGTCAAATTCACCTATTATCAAAAGCATTTAAGAACTAAGGCAAAGCATAGATATATAACAAATTTAAGAAGTCAAATAGAGAAAACTTAAAAAGCTAGGGTTTCAGAGGAACCCTAAAGCAAGAAAGGCTTGGAATAGGTCCGATCTAAGTCGGATGAGTCAGAACCAAGCTCAAAATGCTTTGAATACGCCGGAGCTAAGCTGGAGAAGCCATAGAACATTGAACTAGAGAAGATCTGAATGGACACCATCGAGGTCAGACCTCGAAACTTCAAACAACTTCAAACACCAAGCATTCAAGAGCAGGGGGATGTGAGTTAGGCCATCCATGGCCTGAGAAGGCATAGATTTCGGCGAGTTTGCGATTGAAAAAGCTAGAAGGTGATTAGCATTTAAAGAACATTCGAGAGAGTTTGAGAGACAAAGGGTATTCATAGGCGGCGTCTCTGGAGGAAATGAGTAGGGTTTTGAAGTTTGGGGAAATAAAAAGGTAAGGGTCGATCGTGGCCATTGATCAAAATGATAAACAGCCTGGATTAAGAGAATGACCGGGCATGTTTTATTAACGGGCTTGGGGTCGGGTTATTTTTTTGGGTTTGGGATCGTCCGAAATGGGGTTAATTAGGGGATCTATTTGGCTATAACTGAAATAAAAATGAGCCAGATTTTAAATAGTCAGTTTTACCCTTTATAGTTTTTTATAAAAATAGTAAAAAATGATTTTAAAAGAAAATTCAAAGTACTGGATCAATTAATAATATATAAACATTAATTAAAAAAATTGGAACCAATTTCATAATTAAAAAATGTTATTAATTCTCAAAATAGGCTAAAATTGCAATTATATGCAATTTTACTTTTAAAATATCAAGTAAATTTGTAAAAATGTATAAAATTACTATAGGTATATTTTGGTATGAATTTGAGAATAAATAAGCTATTAACCAAAATGATAAATTTGGGAATAATTACTGGTTTTTATACTTTTAAATGGGCAATAAATTGATTTTAAAATAGTTTTAAAAATTACGAAAATACTAAAATATTTAGGCCTATTTGTATATGCATATGTTGTAACGACCCAACCGGTCGTTTTGAGATACGGCGCGTCATTCAGCAGTTTGAGGCCATGAGCAACTTCATCTCAAGTATATTGACTTGTGTGTATGGTCGAATTAAAATTCAAGAAGTTTGGAGTCAAATTTAAATGAAAATTCTCATTTCCAAAGCTTAAAATTGAAGAAATGAACTAGGATTGGAATTTTGAGTATACGACCTCGGAATTGAGATTTGAACGTTCCAACAGGTTCATATGATGATTTCGGACTTGGGCGTATGCCTGGATCGGGTTTTGGATAACCCGGGAGCGTTTTGGCGCATATTATGGAAGATAGCATTTTAGAAGAAATTGCATCAATTTGGCTTAAAATGCATTTTAGTGTTATTGATGTCCGTTTGGGATTCCGAGACTGAGATTAGCTCCGTATGGTTATTCTGGATTTGGGAGCGCGATCGGAAGTGAATTCGGAGGTCCGTGGGTCATTTTGGAGTCGTTTGGCTAAAGATAGAAAATTGAAGGTTTTTGAGAAAATTTGACCGGAAGTGGAAATTTTGATATCGGACTCAAAATGCAAATCTTATGGTTCGGATAGCTTCGTTAGGTGATTTGGGACTTAGGAGTGTGTCCGGAATATTTTTGTGATGATCGGTGTAGAATTAAGCTTGAATTGGCAAAGTTAGTATTTTGGCGAATTTCGGTTGATAGGTGAGATTTTGATCCGAGGGTCAAAATGGAATTCCGAAAGTTTCTGTAGCTTCGATATATCATTTTGGACGTGTGTGCAAAATTTGAAGTCAATCGGATGCGATTTGATAGGTTTCGACATCGGAAATAGAAGTTGGAAACTTCAAAGTTCATAAAGTTTGAATCGGGGTGTAATTCTTGGTTTTAGAGTTGTTTGATGTGGTTTGAGGCCTCGAGTAAGTCCGTAATGTG
Organism: Nicotiana noctiflora; assembly: GCA_032618575.1. Taxonomy (NCBI): domain Eukaryota; kingdom Viridiplantae; phylum Streptophyta; class Magnoliopsida; order Solanales; family Solanaceae; genus Nicotiana; species Nicotiana noctiflora. The sequence continues at coordinate 68,153 of JASVEL010008360.1, read as the reverse complement.
TTTTGGGGTTGGTTGGTATGATTGATTGGGGTCCCGGGGGCCTCGGGTGTGTTTCGGGTTGTGGTCACACTCTTATTTGATGTTTCAACCTTTGCTTCTTTGAACATAAAGGGGTACCATATTAGGTAAATGACCTCCAAATTCAGTTTTGTTTGAACCATTAGATCCGTATCGTAATTTCGGAGCCATAGCAAAAAGAATCGTCGAATTTGGACATCGTATGAGGAAGTTATGCTCATTTCCGTGCCGAGGAAAAGTGCGGGTGTCTGTCAGAACCGCAGAAGCGGAATTTGACCGCGGATGCGGAACCGCAAAAGCGGAAATAGAACCGCAAAAGCGGTCCCGCCTACGCGAAAATTATCCGCAAAAGCGGAAATGGGCCTGGTCAGTGTTTAAAACCGAGAAGTTTAGTATTTTGGGCATATCTTGAGTTCTAGAGCTCCGATTGAGGTGATTTTCGCGGTGTTGTTCTCGTCTCATCAAGGAGGTAAATATAAAAACTTTATTTTGATGTTTCTCCATGATTATTTCACTGTTAATGGAGGATTAATGGAGGGTTTGAGCCCTAGGCCTAAATTTTAGGAAATCTTTGATTTGAATGGGCAAACGGAGTCCGATTTTGATAAATTTTAATGAACGGACTCGTGTTGAGATAAGGAACCCGAATATATAACTTTCGTAATTTTTCGAGAAGCGTACCGAAAGTCGGGTTTTGGCAACTTGTGGGTTTTGGTGTATTTTGAATTGTTTTGGTTGGGTAATGCCCAATTGGCCTATTTTGATGTGATTCTATTGATTTTTATCAGATACTACGCATGTGGAGGCCGACATTCGCGGCAAGAGAGTTGTCTCTAGCGGTTTTGTACCGGAGTCGAGGTAAGTGGCTTGTCTAACCTCGCGTGGGGGAACCTTTACCCCTAGGATATTATGTGATAGTTTAAATGCCTTGTACGCGAGGTGACGGGCGTGTACATGCGCTGGTTGTTGTAACTCACTTTACTTGAATTGTTCAATTCGTGATATTCCTATTCTTAATTTATTAAATTATGACATCTACCTGGTATTCGTTAGGGAAGCATGATTAGGTAGGATTTATCTGTCTAATTGCCTAATTGTCCTACTTGAACTTCTTGATAATTGTTGGCACTAGTCCTCGGTGGAGTTATAGTTAAGCATATTATATTTCTCTCTGTGTATTCCCTTACTTGCTGTGTTTGTGGACTGCGGGTTCAATTCCCGGAGATCCAAGGGCTGCGGGTTCGATTCCCGGAGACCCGAAGTTTATTGATAAGTTATTGGTAGGGACTACGGGTTCGATTCCCGAGATCCTGAGTTATTGGTAGGGACTACGGGTTCGATTCCCGAGATCCTGAGTTATTTGTAGGGACTACGGGTTCGATTCCCGAGATCCCGAGTTATTGGTAGGGACTACGGGTTCGATTCCCGAGATCCCGAGTTATTGGTAGGGACTACGGGTTCGATTCCCGGGATCCTGAGTTATTGGTAGGGACTGCGGGTTCGATTCCCGAGATCCCGAGTTATTGGTAGGGACTGCGGGTTCGATTCCCGGAGATCCTGAGTTATTGATTATTTATTGAGACATGGGCTGCGGGTTCGATTCCCGGAGACCCAGAGGTACTGTCAATGGGACTGTGGGTTCGATTCCCACAGGTCCTGGACTTGCTGATTGAGTTTTTATTTAGTTATTTACTTGCTGCTAGCTTACATTGTAGACGGTTGCAGAAATCACTTTACTGTCGTCATTCAGATTCATTATTATTTAAACCGCTTATTATTGTTATCATCATTATATTATTGTTCTCTCAGTAGGGCCCTGACCTTCCTCGTCACTACTCCATCGAGGTTAGGCTTGGCACTTACTGAGTACCGCCATGGTGTACTCATGCTACTCTTCTGCACACTTTTGTTGTGCAGATCCAGGTACATCAGGACATGCCCGTACTAGGTGATATCAGCAGCACACTTGGAGACCTCGAGGTATGATCTGCTACGTCCGCGGATCCGGAGGCCCTCCTTCTATTCTGATAGTTCTAGTAGATGTTTTCCTTCATTTCGTTGTTTTAGATACTCTTTACACATAGAGCCACAGTTGTATTTCTTTTAGTCTGTGTTACCCGTGGGATTCCGGGTCTTGGTGGTGTTTATAAAGTGTGTTTGACGGGTGTATGTGCCAAGCGGCACGGATTACATTCTTATTTATATCGTTTTCCGCTATTTCTTATTTAATGTTCATAAACTAGTATATTCCGCAACGTGTTAGGCTTACCTAGTCGTGGGGACTGGGTGCCATCACGACATGTCCACGATTGGTGAACTAGGGTCGTGACATATGTATATAGTATTTGAAAGTATTTTGCATATAAATATAGATAGGGAAAAATTGGGTATCAAAACTTCATAGCCCGGGATATCATGGGCTAAATACATTATCTTCATTGTCTAAAGACGACCTTCATGGTCCCAAGGGAACTTGCATCATGTTTGAATTATTGCAGTAATCTATACACCTGCATACATCGTGTTTTACATTTTGCAGGAAATCTATGAGGTAACCGTTATTCAAACAGGAGCAACCTTCGCTCTGGTTCCCACTCATATAATTTATACCTTGATATTATTTCAAAACGGATTCTCATCAATTGCTCGCCTATACTCTATGATCATTCAGATACTTGCCTTACAATACATCCATTATAATTAAGATTCGCATTCATAAATCTGCATAAACCCATCCGATATTGTCTTACCTAAAATAACCAAAGCGTACGATCATTCCTATAACAATTCCATTAGTTTATTTGTTCGTTGGGTCCAAAACTACACACAACCGGATTCTTGTAAAACCAGGGATATGTAGGAAGATCAGTGACCATGGTGCGGTATGTATTTTACAAAATATCACATTCGGTTAAAATCGGTCATCATTTCTTTACTCGATAATACTTTCATTCTTCCGGGGTAAAGACGGGCAGTTGTTGATACACAATTTTTTTATCATATATATATATATATATATATATATATATTATTGCACATGTATTTATAAACATGCACAATTATAGTCTTTAAATCAATTGATTTTTGCATATTTATTATATAAATTTTCAATAATTATCTCTTATATTATTTTATGATAATTTAATCATCTAAATTCATCATCTATGCCATATGGTGCTTAAATATTTTAATTACATTTTTTAATTATATTTTTGAATTATTAAGGTGAGAATTGTATATTTTTGCAACAATAGCCCATATATATGCATAATTATATTATCTATACAAAAAATAATATTTTATATTTTTATAATGTTAAGTATTTATATTAAAGTATTTTCATAAATAAATGACATTTTTACCATTTATTAATTATTTCAGTAATTTAAATGATATTCAAAACATAGCCCCTTTTCTAATTAAAATTTGGACCTAGACCAACCCCAATTATCGTTGCACCAAACCCATTAACCCAGTCCCTTACTCCCTTAATTAACCCGACCCAGAATCCTGACCAATTATGATCGTTGATCTCTAAGATCAACGACCCATACGATTCCTACCCTTTTAATTAAACCCAAAACCATAACCCTAATCCATCTCATCCACCCAGCCGCCTTCAAACTCCCTCACCTCTCACCTCTTCTCCTCTCAAAACTCTAGCATCGTAACCCTAATTCCCCTTCGATTCCAACTAGATATGGAATCAACCATGAATTCCCTTTCTTATTGGTCTCTCCGCACCACCAGCTACTCGTCTATGACTTTATTTAGTTGATTCCCTAACATGGAAAGAAAATCTTGCCAATATTGAACTAAATTGGTTCAACTCTCTGATTTTTGTGGCTATTTTGTCTATATTCACCTCTAAGTCTTTGTGAGTAACAAACATTTTTGTATCTTCTTTGATTGTTACTTACCCCAAATTAGGGTTTCAGATCCTCTCTAATAAGAAACAAATCTGATTCAAACTCTGCCTTTCAAATACTTTCTTCGTCTATATTTACTCTATCTTTATGGATCTATTGATTTTTTACTGATTCTATGATTTACTTGAATCCAGGGTTTCAAGACATCGAGCCACATAATTCACAATATCCTTTTTCATCCTTCTCCACCAGTAATGCTATCTCAAATCTAGGTAGATCTTCGCGGCGCATGGATGGATCGAATACCGCAAGTTGTGGGCTTCCTCTAATATCAACTCTTGAAGCCCATCTACATTGGGCACGCAAGTCTGGCCCTATATCTGCAACACACTATGATCTCTGATGGTCACATCTCTAGCATCACTGTACTGGACCCTGTCCTTCAGGACAAGCAAATACGGATCATCATACTAATGCTCTCGAATACGATCATACAAGGAAGACCGAGATACCACACAAGCCATCACCCGGCTAGGCTCAGAAATATCCAACCTTACCATCTAATTAGCTAGAGCCTGAACATCAACTGCAAGGGGGCTCTTCCCAACTGGAATACACGCCAAACTACCCATACTAATAGTGTTCCGACTTAAAGCATCGGCCACTACATTGGCCATCTCGGGATGATACAAGATAGTAATGTCATAGTCCTTGAGTAATTCATGCCATCTCCACCGCCACAAATTGAGATCCTTCTGCTTAAACAAGTGCTGAAGACTGCGGTGGTCTGTATATACCTCACAAGATACGCCATATAGATAATGCCTCCAAATCTTCAAGACATGAACAATAGTAGCTAATTCTAAGTCGTGAACAAGATAGTTCTTCTCATGGGGTTTTAACTGGCGAGAAGCATATGCAATGACTCTACCCTCCTGCATCAATACACAATCGATCCCAACTCTCGAAGCATCGCAATACACCGTATAAGAAGCTGAAGCTGATGGAAAAACAAGTACCGGAGCTGTGGTCAAGAATGACTTAAGCTGCTGGAAGCTCTCATCATATTCATCAGACCACACAAATCGAGCATTCTTCTGTGTCAACTTCGTCAAAGGCGAAGAAATAGATGATAAACCCTAAATGAACATGCGGTAATAACCTTCCAAACAGATGAAACTCCAGATCTTAGTAGCTGAGGACGGTCTAGGCCAATTCTGCACCGCCTCGACCTTCTGTGGGTCAACTGAATACCATCGCTGGACACTACATGTCCCAGAAAAGTCATACTATTAAGCCTCAACTCACACTTAGAAAATTTTGCATAAAGCTTCTCCTCTCTCAATCTCTACAATGTCACCCTCAAGTGTTGCGCGTGCTCATCCTGGATGTGCGAATACACCAAGATATCATCAATAAATACGATCACAAAAGAATCCAGATACGGGTGGAATACACTGTTCATCAAGTGCATGAATGTGGCTTGGCATTAGTCTCCCCAAAAGACATCACCAGAAATTATAGTGCCCATATCTCATTCTGAAAGCCGTTTTCATAATTTCTGAATATCTAATCTTCAATTGGTGATAACCCAATCGAAGGATAATTTTTGAGAATACACTTGCTCTCTGAAGCTGGTCAAATAAGTCCTCAATATGAGGTAGTGGGGAACTTATTCTTTACTGTCACCTTATTCAACTGTCTATATTCAATGCACATTCTCATTGTGCCATACTTCTTCTTTACGAATTATACTAGTGCACCCCATGGTGACATACTCGGGCGAATGAACCCCTTATCTAGAAGTTCCTAAAGCTGTTCTTTTAACTCTTTTAACTCAGCTGGTGCCATGCGATAGAGAGGAATACAAATAGGCTGAGTGCCCGGCACCAAGTCAATACCAAAATTGATATCCCTGTCCGACGATATGCCCGACAGGTTTGCTAGAAATACATCCGGGAAATCCCTCACAATGGGGACTGAATCAAGACTAGGAGCCTTAGCTCCAACATCTCTGATGAAAGCCAGATAAGATAAACAACCTTTCCCAGTCATTCGTTGAGATTTTGGGAAGGAAACTACAATGTCGAATACATAATCAGTCACCTCGCCACTCGATTCTCCGAATAACTGAAATAGCCAATGTAACTGTCTTGGCATGATAGCCTAGAATAGAATGGTAAGGAGATAACTAATTCACACCTAGAATCAAGTGGAAATCCATCATGCTCAATAATAACAAGTTAACTAGGGTCGCTAGACCCCCAATAGTAATGAGACAAGATCGATATACATGATCCACAATAACTGTATCACCCACCGGGGTAGACACATGCACAGGCAAATTAAGGCTACCAAGGGACGTACCCAAATGATTCGCAAAATATGAAGATACATAGGAATAGGTAGATCCTGGATCAAATAAGATAGAAGCATCCTTGTGGCAGACTAAGATAATACCTGTAATGACCGCATCTGATGCGCTAGCATCCCTTCTATCTAGAAGAGCATAAAATCGAGCCTGACCTCCACCAGTATGGTCTTCACCCCTGGGGAAACATGTGGCTACCTGACTACCACTGCTAGCTGACTGAGTGGGTGCTAAAGAAACAGTAGCAGAAGATGAGGGTTGATCCCTCTGCAAGACAGTTTACGGAGTAACCAGGGACACTGCCTCCTAATATGACCCAACTCACCACACTTAAATAAACGGCCTGAAGCTGGAGAAAGGGACTGCTGAGAACCCTTTGCTGCGGATGAACCCTGAGCTGAAGGAGCAGGAGCAGAGCTCTGAGCTGGAAGGGCGCTCAGTGCGAGCTGGCTCTACTGACGACCCTGCTGACCATGATGACACTGATAACCCTGATGACCCTAACGACCACGGTCTCACAAAGCCCCACTAGACTCTGAATGTCCTGACTGAGGAGATCTAACGGAACAACCTCTGCTACGCTAAAACTGGGCGCAAGACAGAGCACCACTATAACTACCTGCACCACGAGGCCTCTTAGCCTCCCTCTCATCGCGCTCTCGACGATGGTCTGTCTCAATCTGACGGGCCGCATCAACCACCTCCTCAAAATTATCTGATGTAGCCCTCTCTCTAGTCATTAATATGCAGATAGGATAATTGAGACCATCCAGAAATCTCCTGATCCTCTTACAATCTGTCGGGATCATCCACATAGCATGGTGAGCTAGTTGTGTAAACCTCAACTGATACTGAGTCACTGTCCTATCTCCCTGCTTTAACCACTCGAACTGACGACCCGACTCCTCTCTATGAGACTGGGGAACATACTTATCCAGAAATACCGTGGAGAACTATTCCATGTTAGGTTTACTGCCCCAATAGGCCTACTCCTCTCGAAGTCCTCCCACCAATTAAATGCAGGCCCTGTGAACTGGAAGGTAGTAAAAGCTACAACGCTAGACTCCTGAATACCTGCAGTACAAAGCATACACCGGTACTTATCCAGGAAACACTGGGCATCCTCGCCCTCAACACCACTGAATGTCGGAGGCTGAAGTCTACCGAACCTCTCCAATCGACGTTGCTCGTCATCCGGCATAGCTGGAACCACATGAGCTGGGGCTGGTGCGACTGGTGCAGCCGGCTGAACTGGCTGAGCTGGACTTGCCGCAGGTACCTGTAAGCCAGAAACTACCGGCTCTGGTATGTGAGTAACGGGGGTCTGATTTCCTCCCGTACCCGAGAAGAAGTTGTCGTAGTAGAAGCCAAAACCACCTGGGCTAAGCCAGTATACACTGATAGGATCTGTGCTAAGGTCTCTTGGAGACCCGGTATCTCAATAGGCACTGCAGGTGTGTGAACCTAGGCTACTGGAATGCCTGCAGCTGGAATCTGATCATGAACCTGATCCACTGGCACTAGGATCTGACCTTGAGTCTGGTCAACTGGTGGTCAGCAGGTATTGTCTCTACTGCCCTGCCTCTACAACTACCACAACCTCTAGGTGCCACTAGTGGTAGTCCATCACATCTGTTAGCACGAGTTCTCGCCATCTGTGAGAGAATAGAATACGAAAAATTTTAGTTTCACGACAATAGAAACATCACGATAAGAATTCTAAGCAAGTGAAGTGTTTCCTAACAGTTCTGTAGCCTCCCGAGGATAGATACGGACGTCTACGTACCGATCTGCGAGAGCCTACTAAACTGGCTCATGACTCGTGAGGCCTAGTAACCTAGCCTCTAATACCAACTTGTCACGACCCAAACCCTATCGTGATGGCGCCCAATCCTAAAGCTAGGCAATCCAGACTAACAATCATTTCATATTTAACCATAAATCCTGAAAATGACAATTTAAGAGGAAAATAAGAGTTTATAATAATAATCCAGCAATAATAGTAGAATAATAATACTGAGAAGTGTAAAAAACTCATAACAACACTCCCCAAGATCTGGGGTCACGATTCTAGAGCCTCTAAGCAAAAACTGGATAATAAGAATATCTGAACGAAACACTCAAGTCTGAAAATATATATGTAAATAAAACTGAGATAAGAAGAGGAGGCAGGTCCTACGAACACCAGCAGCTACCTCAGCAACTCGGATAACTCTGAATAAAAGAACCGCTCGGCTAAACCTCTAGCGTACCTGAATCTGCACACAAAGGTGTAGGGAGTAGGGATGGGTACTAAGTACTCAGTGAGTAAAAAACATATAAAATAGCTGAAAATAGGAAATCCACAAAATGCCACAAACTAAAGCTATGTCTAACAGTCTGATACCTACTACAAACTAACAACATCAGCAAACCACATATAGCACAAGTAATTAGTAATGCATGAATGCAATGCAATGCACATGACCGCGACGGCACGTAGCCCGATCCATTTAACGTCGACGGTGCTCACTGGGGGTGTGTACAGACTCTGGAGGGGCTCCTTCAGCCGAAGCGCAATATATTCATATCATTCACTGTGGCGTGCAGCCCGATCTATACTCAGTCCACAATATGCATATGAGTCACATAACAGCTTCAATTTATTTATTTCTAGTTTCTAATTCATTAATAAGGAAAAGTATACTTTAGTTTACCTAATTTTCAAGAAAAGGTGACTTGGCATTTCATAATAGTGATTAAACCCAAGAGTGAGATCAATGATTTTACAAATGATTCAATCACAATGATATCTATTCCCTAAGGATACTAAATGTCGGCACAAGGCCCCAAACAAGGCATAAAGCCCATATATATTCAACACAGCATGCATTTCAATTGCCAATATAGTATTATTCTTGTTAGGGATGGACCAAGTCACAATCCCTAGTCATAACCAATCCCGCACCTGCCATGCGATGCAAGTCACGCACTAAATAGAATCACAGTCTAATAAGCCGGGGTTTTAAACCCTCAGGCTATCATATATACGAACTACTCACCTCTAAGTGGTTGTGGACTCATCCGCAATGCCTTTTCCTTTCGTATTGACCTCCTCATGCATTGAATCTAGTCAAAACCACAACAAATACACAAATATGGGTCAAAGAAACATAACCCAATAAAAAATACTCGAAAAGTACAACAATTCACGAAGTTGGTAAAAACCAAGCCTCAGGCCCACTTCTCAAAAAATTCCAAAAATCATACCAATGCATTCCTCGTCTCGCCACGAGCCCGTACATATAAAATTTATCAAAAACAGAGTTCAAATGGCCTTTCAATTTCCAAAAATTCGTTTTCAAGAATTAAGCCCCAGTTCTTCACAATTTCTACCCAATTTCATGAATTTGAGTGTTGATTCTTGTATAAAATAATGTTTTCTACTCAAGAGACATACCTCCAAGAAATATCCATTTCAAACCCTCTTCAAATCGCTCAAAAATCACTCTCGGCGGAGTAAAAATGGTGCAAAATTATGAGGGTTCACGTCTGAATTTTTCACTTAACTGTTCTGCCATGATGAATTTTTCTATGTGATCGCCATACCTCTCATGCGATCGCATAGTACCAAAATTGCACCCCCTTCAGAAACTTCTATGTGATCGCAGACCTGTCTATGCAATCGCATAGAGTAAAATTGTCTGCAATTTTTCGGCTGCAATTAACATGTTCAAAATTCCCATTGTCCATCGGAATTCACCCCGAGACCCTCAGGACCTCAGCCAAATGCATAGATATTTTATATTACTTCATTCAAACTTGCTCGCAACATAAACACACCATCATAAATATCAAAATTAACGAATTCTCATGGATTTAAGCCTAAGTTTCTCTAAAACTTCTGAAACTTGCATTTGATCAAACACCCGACCTAAACACCTCCGAAAGATATGAAATTTTGCACGCATATCCAAAATCACCTAACAGAGCTATTTCAACTCTCTGAATTTTATTCCGACCCCCGGATCAAAATCTCACCTACCATCCGGAATTCGCAAAAATCCAACCTTAGCCAATTCAAGCATAAATCTACACCGGACCTCCGAGTTCTAGTTCGGTTGTTCTCCTAAGTCATAAATCATCCCCCGAAACTAGTCGAATCATCAAATATTCTTTCCGAGCCTTCTAACTCATAGGTCAACATTCGATTGACTTTTCCAAACTAACCTTCCCATAAAGAGGTTTATTGCCTCATTTATAACCAAATTCTACCCGATTTACTTCAAATTCTCCAAACACATATAATGAAACAAATGAAAGTATAAAATGAGAAAAATGGGGCGGTAACTCCCTTAACAACGGGTCGGGTCATTACACACTTGGGGTTGAAAACCGACTTGGACATTTAGGTAAGGTCAACTAATGGATTTAATACACCTCAGGTATTAAGCCACCTATGGTTAAAAGGATGCGTGCTCTTAAATGGGTTTTGGTTTAGCTCTATCTCAGGTTGACTAAGAGCGGGTTTTTAAGACTGGTCTTCTCCCAAGCAGGAAAACTTGAGAGTGAAAAGCCCGTGACTGCCGACTACACTGCTGTTAGACTTACCCACGAACTTTACCTTAAAAGGTATTTCTGAAAGGTGGACGGCCGCAAACCACGTAACCACTAGATGTGTGCTTTGTGTAAATTTCTCAAAGTGTAGGAAGTCAAATGGAAAAATAAGTTATATAAAGTAATAAGAATGAAAAAAAAATCATATAAAGTAGTTTATCACATAAAGGCAATTCAATAAGCATAATAACAAATAGACAAATTGATTTTACTATTAACCTAAGATTATTATGGTTTAGAACCTATGGTCCCGTGCAGAGTCGTCAAGCTGTTATACCTCATTTTTACGCGTGTAAAATTTGCCACAACCCAAAATTCACTAAGGGTCGTGATGGCGCCGGATACGGCTGTCAGACAAGCCAACTAAAATACTTGATTAGATCCCAATTTAAACAATTTTGAAAACCAAGGTTTTCCCTTCTTATTTCGTAAGTAAAAAGATAGATGCTTCAATTCAAATTTAATAATAAACAATTAATACAATATATTTCAAAACCATCCAAAAACACGATGTCACAAGTGCATGAGCAATTTCTTGGAACTACTACAATACAACATCCGTCTGGAATACAGTTGGCAAAAAATAAATACAATTTACTGGAAGGGTCTATACTATATGCGGACGCCTCGAATAATACAACTCACCTAGTCCCTGAATCATTCGTGCTGCTAGGCCTAGTAGGCCACTAGTTTTTTATATATGTGTGCAACAAAAATGCACAGAAGTGTAGTATGAGTACGAAAATAACGTGTACTCAACGCGATATCGTCTTATCTCGAAGAAGTAGAGACGAGATGGTTGACTTCGACACTTACTAGTGGTCCAATAATAATGTCAATAATTCATTAAATTGTTGACTTTATAAACATGATTTTTAATCAAATAGAAGGAAACGAGTAACCAATTAATTCGTTATAGGAAATTTCAAAAATTTATTTAAATAATTTATCAAAATATTTTCAAGCCATGAAGAGGCAATAACAACTTTAATACATTCAATGCAATAATACCAACATGCGCAAAAATCATCGTGGGACGTATGACTCGATCTAACGTAAAAGTGAATTTTTTACTACCGAGGGTCAAACAGCTCGAACCATAGATGCATTTATTACCCCGCTCGCAAACTATCCTACGATGTAGTCAACAAAATAAACAAATATCCTCCTCGCGAATAATACATGCGGTGAAGGTACACATAGCAACACATGCTCAAATAGCCATACAAATTTATCAGGAAACAGTCATCCAAATAAAGGCTAATTCCCTTTTTAACGATTTAAGAAAATGGAGTTTAATCCTTTTAGAAATTTATTTACTAATTCAATGTGCTTAAGCGATTAAAGCTATCAATAGGTACACAAATAATCCAAGTATAACATGCTTTTGGTCCTCACTACCCGGACAATAGCATAATAGTAGGTACGTACAGAGTCTCGTCACCTCGTGCGTACGTAGCCCCCAAAAATAGGAGCACATAATCAATTATTTAACCTATGGGGACAATTCCCTCTTACAAGGTTAGAAAGGAGACTCACCTCGCTCTGAAGGTCCATAACCAGTATTCCACCCCCTTCCAAAGACTCGAATCGATGCACAACGCTCCAAAACTAGCATATAATTATGTAAATACATTAATATAAGCGAAGGTACTCATCATAATCCAACTTATAGAAATTCCTAACCCCGATCGAAATGTTGATAAAAATGCCCTCGGGCCCACATGCCTGGAAATCCAAAATTTTTGAAGATAAACTTTACCCATAAACTCACGAAGTCAAATATATGGCTTTCTCTAAATTTCATTCCCAGAGTCATGGTCAAATCCAAGATTACTAATTTTCTAGGTTTTCCACCAAAACCTCGTATTTATAAAGAAATGCTCTAATACATACACAGTTGATGTATTTAACGCAAGTTAGTTGGGGTTGACATACCTTATCATTGATGATGAAAATCCCACTTGAAGCTCTCCCAAAAATCGCCCAAGCCAACAAAATATTAGACATAATGGCAAAAATCCCGATTTTAAACAACATTCTACCACCAGCATTTTTGGCACATGCGGTCCAATGACCGTTTTTGCTATACCGCAAGTGCGGCCCAAATACCTCTTCTATGGCTACACACAGGCCTCCCATTTTCACTTTTGTAGCACACCTTTCGAAGATGCGGTCCCGCTTCTGCGATACGTTGGCCGCAATTGGTCCTCCCTAGCGACCCCTCTTCTCCTTTTGGGACTATCCTTCGCTGATGCGGTCCCGCTTCTGCGAAATCTTGACTGGATCTGCACACCTCGAGCCTTGACCAAAAATCCGCTTCTATGGAGCTGCTTCTGCAGTAAACCCACCGCAGAAGCGAAAACACCGGCAACCAGACCTTTCAGCTGCGCAAAAATTACAAATATTGATTCGTTAATCACCTAAAATCCCATCAAGTCCCGTGGGACGCCAACCAAACATACCAACAAATCCCAAAACACATTATGGACTAGCCCGATGCCTCAAACATCAAACAATGCTAAAATCATGAATTGACCTCCAATCCAAACTTAATGAACTTTAAAATTTCAACTTATATTTACGATGTTTAAAGTTATCAAATACCGTTCGATTGACCTCAAATTCTGTGCACAAGCCATATTCGACATTACAGACCTACTCCAACTTTCAAAATCGGATTTTGATCTCGATATCCAAAAGTCCACTTCCGGTTAAACTTCTCAAAACCTTCAATTTATATCTTTAGCCAAATGACTTCAAAATAAACAACAGACCTCCGAATTGACTTTCGATCGTGCCCCCAGCTCCAGAATTACCATACAAAGCTATTCACAGTCTCGAAATCTCAAACAGACATTGATACACTGAAATGTACTTCTGGCCAAACTTATGAAATTTCTTTCAAAACACTACTTTCCACACTAGGCGCCAAAACGCTACCGGTTCATCCAAAACCCGATCCGGGCATACGCCCAAGTCTGAAATCATCATACGAACATGCTAGAACCTTCTAATCCTGATTTTGAGGTCGTTCACTCAAAATTCTAATCCTAGTTTATTACTTTAACTTTAAGCTTCTGAAATAAGAATTCCCCTTCCAAATAAACTCTGGACTTCCCGAAATAAAACTCTAACCACACGTACAAGTCACAATACTTAAAATAAGTTGTTCATGGTCTCAAACTGCTGAACGACATGCTAGAGCTCAAAACGACCAGTCGGGTCATTACATTCTCTCCCACTTAAAATAAATTTATCCTCGAACGTGTTGAGAACGATAGTGAAGTAGTCTAAAATCACTATTTGACACCTCTAGCACCTTTCCGTGCTACCATAACCCGGTTGATCATTTTAGCTCAATCCGTTCTGAAGATATTCCATTTTATTCAAGCAGGCAAGCCTTATACCCCAATTCTACCATCTGGAATTCTCTGCCAAGACTTTTTCCAACATACGATCACCATAGCAATTACTAGATGTTGTACCCAAACATAACTGCATAATCTTTCTGAATTCATACATTGTGTCACATTGCTCACGGGACTAAATAATATTTTCTGCTCAACTTAGTCAAAATTCCAAGAACCTGATGCTCGCATTGCACCTCATGATTGACATAGGCCTTACTCCAACTCTTACAATACAGCCACGACGGAAGAGATGTGTAGAAATTCATAACCAACTACCGAATCAAAAATTTATTGGGTCTATACTCCTGTCAAGAACCATCACTACATTCTGGGCTGAATAATGGCCTTAGCTCCTTAATGTACTTAACACACTGATATTGCACGGATCTCAAAACCAATAATCTCATCTCACCTTGTACGAAAAACTCAAGCAATATGCCACCCCGAACATGATCAAAAGTCTCAAATGATGCCATAATATGATAATTGGCTACCGATTCCAACGCGATGCAAGGAGGAAGAAAAATTAACTTACGAAAAGGAGATCCAATTACCCCGCTCGCGAATCATACATGTGGCACCTACAACTTACTAAATAGACACCCCACTCGCGAACCATACATGCAACACGGGTTCACATCTACTACGAGTGTTGGCCCAAGTTCAGTTGATGTTTTGAACATTGACAAATGAACTTAGGGAAGGATCTGGTCCATCTCGAGAAACACAATTAGTCATAACCATTTCACATGGAAGGCACGTGAGGACAATATGTATTGAAGATTATGCAACAAATATCTTATTAACGGAATCGTAAAGGTTACATTGATTTCTAAGGAGGACAATCTCCTTATGATAAGAGAACACAATCCTAAGCTAGGATAAGGATGGGGGTTTGTATTGGTTAAGGACTCAAATCGACTAAGTATAAATATTGGAGTCTCAATCAAACTCTAAATGTGAATCTATTAAATAGCCAAGTTGTTCTCTTTTATAGGTAATGCACATAAGCAGAAATTAAGCATATTTGAGAGCAAAAAGATCAAGTCTAATTTGCAAGCAACATATGTGAGATACAAGTGTGCACGTCTGAATCTACATGAACTAAGATAGAAGAACCAGTTTCATAATTTTGTTTATTCTAAGTCTAGTTAAATTGTAGTAGGTTTTCATATTGTACCTTTCAGATTTCTTAGAAGCAATTGTATTAGGTACTCTGAGTATTCAAGTTAGAGTTAACTTGAAAGTGTCGCAAGAGTTGAGGCTGTGTGTCACACTGGGATTAGAGTTAATCGTGTCATGCCCCAAATCGAGGGACATGACTGGCACCTGACCGGGTAGCCCTAGTCAATCGGACCTGGGTGCCTTTCGAACCTACGCGTTGCCCATGTATTGTTCATTACTTAAAAAATCAAGGACTTTACCAATTTATAATAAAAATCATACTTTTAACAACATAACAACACACTTAACTTCTTAACAAGTTTACAATTTACAACGCCCGTCATGTATTTACGTAAAACCATAACCCCACAGTTTACTATCTACGGAGCCTCTAGGATACAAAGGATTATACAATACTTGTCGGTAACAAGGCTCCGGCTATACCTTACAAAATAAAAATAGAAATCCAAAATAGAAGTGGCATGAGCCACGCAGGGCCCCGAGAGGAAATGAGCTCACCAAAACGGCCAGTGGAAGATGAAGAATGCTACTGCCGATGAGCTGAAGTACCTGCTACGGATCCACCTACAATCATAACACGAATGTAGCGTCCCCGGAAAAAGGGATGTCAGTACACTGGAATTGTACTGGTATGTATGGACAAGCTTTGTCCCAAGTAAACTCAAGCCATTAAACAACTAAATCACGATAGTAAAACAACAAACGATTAAACCAAGAAATAACAAAGACAGCCAATCACGTTCCCACATTTGCTTCGTTTCAAGTAGTCCTCAGCCCAAGAACAAATAAAGATCAACAAGGAAGGCAACAACCAGACATACACGGAAAGCACAATCAAGTCGAACAAAGGGTCAATCAGTGCCCCACAGGTTGCAAACTCTCCTGCTGTCTCCTTTCACAATTTCACATGAATGATTTCATATCAATTTCAATGGCGATTTCGATCGCATTCCACCCTTATAACCTCGTCCACCTTTATTACCTCGGCCACCCTTATTACCGCAACCCACAACTTATTACTTCATCTTGCGGCGCACAACCCGATCCCACCGTACAGTTTCAATCACAGCAATCACAAACAACAAAGAAGAGAACTACACAAGATCACAAACAAGTGCAATAAGCAAATTACAAATTGGTTCATGTTTCCAAAATACCTTTCGAGTCGATATTACAACAAAGTTACAATATTCCCATATCTGAGAGTATCTATACCATTTTGTTCAACAGTTCATTACAATTCGATTTGTTCCTTTAGTTTCCCACAAGAAGCCAAGTATGCCATCACTACAATCGTTCTCAATTTCTTTACCAAGTATGACTTCCTTTTTAATCTTTCAGTTCACATCCCATTCCACACATCACATAGTTCAATTCAATTGAATACCCAACAACTAAATCAAAGAATTACACAACAATTCTAAAAATTATCACACACCAAATGAATTGTACACATAAGGCGATTTCACAAGGACCAAAGTTAGCCATACATACCTGGAGTCGAATTTACTCCCTCCAAACTCTTGTTTTATGTTCACCCAAGTTATCCTATGTTGCCAACTTCTATTTTTGCAAAATCTTACTCCTACCCACTCATTTTTTTTGCTAAATTTAAAGTGCAAAGAACATGCATGAGTGTTAAATTCTATTTTCAAAAGCTAATGCATGAAAATCTTTCTTTTCCTTTGACATCTAAAAATTAAAGAAAATGGCTAGGGCTTTTTAGCTTCAGAGATTGGGGAAGATGACACTTGCCCTAGGATCTTCCAGACCAAGGGATTAGAAATGACCTTTGAAGATGGATACGTTTCTCTCTCTAGAATCCCTCAGTTCCCCTCTCTAGTTTTGCTAAGAAAATATGAGAAAATGAAGGTTTGAGGTGTTTTATCAAAAAGGGAATCCGGTTAAAAAATTTTAAAAATCTGGGCTGAGTCAAATTTGCGGTCGCATCTGCGATCGCAGAATCAACATGCGGTCCGCACTGTGGACCGTAGAATTGCCCCAAAAATTCACTTGTTCAGATACGATATGCAACCAAAATGTGGCCCGCATTCGTGTTCTGCGGTCGCAGAATGCACCGCAGAATTGACACTAAAAAATTCTTAAGAAATTATGTGATGGATCTGCGGTCCGCATTTCTGTTTTGCGATAGCATATTGGACCGCATTTTCAACACAAAATTTGGAAAACATTCTATTACACTCTGCGGTAGGAATGCGGTCCGCATAGCAGATCTGCGACCGCATCCTCGACCGCAGAATTGACATTTTTTGGAAAATTTTATTCTTTCAATTTTTAAAGCTTAAATCACTACGCATTCCTAACATATTATTCGGACCATGACACCACGGGCTACTAGCTTTTATGCATTTAAATCTTACGGTGCCTTACAAATCCTTAGGTTTACAAAGAGTTTTGTAAATGTAATTTTTGGCTCAGTGATTTTAGTAGAGTTTGGGAAAATCCTACTATGTAGTAGGTCGTGGTTTCTTTTCACTTTTTGAGCCAAGTGTTTTCCACGTAAAAATCTCTGTGCACTTTACTTTCAATATTTATTATTCCGCAAACTGCTTTAGTTAGAACACATAGAAGAACCGGGTTCTTTTAATACAAAAATTAGGTACCACACAAATAACCCCCCCCCCCCTTTTGTGTAGTATTGACGTTTATAACATCAATTGGTATCAGAGTAGGTTATCTTTGAAGAGGTTAACACCTTAGGAAAAGATCAACTTGAGTGCACCACCTGAGAACTCGGAATGACAATCCACTGCCAGGCCTCATCTCTTCAATGGCCTCTACTACTCCTGGTGAAAAAACAGAACGAGGGACCATATCATGGGTGAAGACTATGAGCTTTGGGATATTATCAATGATGGTCCTTTAGCCACAAACAAGAAGAATGTTGAAGGATTAAATCTTCCAAAGACAAGAGTAGATTGTACTACTGAAGATCTAAGGAAATGAGAGAAAAATGCAAAAGCCACGAAATGGCTAGTGTGTGGACTTGGTCCTGCTGAGTATAGCAAGATTCCAGGCTGTACTGCTGCCAAGAAGTTTTAGGACACTTTGCAAGTGGGTCATAAAGGATCACCTTAGGTGAAAAGGTCAAGAGGAACACTACTGTATTTTCAATATGAGAATTTTACTATGAAGGATGGAGAAACTATCTAAGAGATGTATACTACGTTAACTACACTGACAAATCAACTTATGTCTCTTGGATGGATTATCGTGGAAGAAGACAAGGTGGAGAAGATTCTAACTAGAGTTCTGCCAATCTCCTGGGAAAGCAAAATCGCTACTATTCAGGAAAGTAAAAACATTACTGCTCTAAAATTGGATGAACTGATTGGAAATCTCATTGCCTATGAATTGAGAAGGCAAACAATAAAGATGGATGCTCCAAAGAAAGAAACAAGTCTGGCTCTTTGAATTTCAGAAGGATCAGATCTTGAAGATGATAAAATAGCTAAGATAACCAGATATTTCAAGAAATATCTCATGAGAGGAAAGGGTTCTTCAAAAGGAACAACATCATCAAACCTAGGGCTCCCGAGAAACAAACCAATAAGAGGTGTTACAAGTGTGGGAAGACTGATCACCACATCAGAAACTACCCTCAATGGGAGGTTGAATGGAAGAAAGAAAGAACAAAAAGAAGAAATAGGAAGAAGGAACAGGTTCAACCAAAAAGGAACAAGGGATAAACTAAATCTATGGTTGCTGTATGGGGAGAAACATCATATGAGGACTCAGAAAATGAAGCTGAAGATGAGCAAGATCTTATGGCTATCGGAGAATCAGAAGATGAACAAGAGGTAAGTATTCTACACCTTAAAGAAAAGATAAAGTTCTTGTCTAAGGAAAAATTGGCTGATCTACTGATGGACTTCATAGATGAGTTTTAAATAATAAACAATGAGAAGGATGTTTTGTCTAGGGAATGTGTTATCCTAGAAGAAAAATGTAAAAGGTTAGAGTCTAGGGCTGATGAGAGTGACAACACAAATACTGAGTTGAAGAACCAGGTTAATCAGCTTGAACTTAAGATCCCAGAACTTAGATTTGAAAATATTAAGCTGAAATTAGGGACATGAAAGAAAAAGGATGATCAATCATTTCTCACCTTAGAAGAAAATCTAGGATAAATAAAAGATGAACTGTACAAGAAAGATTAATTGGTTAAAGTCCTAAAAGAAGATTTAAGAAAGGTAAAGCATGAACTAGACAAAACATGCAAATGGAACAAGGCCTCTGATGCACCCTCTTGGCTACAAGAATATCATAGTAGCAACAAGAGAGTCCTTCGATTTGGGACACAAGCTCCAAAATGGGATCCCAAAAACAAGTATCTCACACTTATTGAGAATAAGATCTACACACACTGTAGTAAGACTGGCCATTAAAAAATGAATGTAATGCAAGAGAAAAGGTCAGTCAAAAGAACAAAGCCTTTGTTCGAGAAAATCATAAACTGCCTGGTTGGGCGAAGAAAAATTTAATTCATCCTTTTGCCCATAGAAAGGGACACAAACTAGTTTGGGTCTAAGACTAACCCATGATTTCTTTTTTGCATGGCCAAGTGAAAGGAAGTAGCCAAATATTGTACATGGATAGTGTGACAACCCAAAGGGTCATCACCTGTTTTCCTTATTTGCCTCGTGCTCTCGAGGCCTTGAAAACCTTATTTTATGGTTCCTCGATTTATATGCATAGTACGGGCATGCAGCTGGAAAGATTTTGCGCTGGAATATGTGAATTCTATGAACCATTTGAAGAAAATTGATATTAATATTGATATAGTTGACTTCGGTCAACATTTTTGGTAAACGGACCCGGACCCGAGATCGGACGGTCCCGGAAGGTCCGCACGAAAATATGGGACTCGGGCATGCGTCCGGAGTCGAATTCTGAGGCCTAGAGCTCAAGATATGAATTTTTCTGTTAAATTACTTTTGCTGCAATTATTAAATTAAAATGGATTAAACGACCATGCAATTGCGATGTCTCCCAAAAATAGGCTAAGTTCGTAAAAGCGAACAAGTAGTCGCAAATGTGAAATTGGCCTGGGCTGGTCTTGGTTTGCAAATGCGAACTATGTCTCGCAAATGCGAGGAGCACAACATCCAGCCCAGTTCGCAAATGCGAAACTATTATCGCAAATGCGATGTTGACAGGCCTGGGCCAGAGTTCGCAAATGGGAACTTTTTCTCGCAAATGCGAGAGCAACAGTCAAAAACCTGCTATGTTCGCAATTGCGAACAAATGTTCGCAATTTCCATAACCGCAGCTATGCAATATGATACTTAAACGAATTTTACACCTCTTTTCTTCATTCTTTCAAAACCCAACACACCACACACGATTCTCTAAGAGTAAAATCACTCAAAACACTTTTAAGTCACTATTTACTTAATTCTTTCAATTCCTAACATCATTAAACATGTTTTTCAAGAGAAATCAAAGGTTTTCATGGTGGAAATTCTTGTTTTTGGGGAGAACCTAGATTTTTCATGAACTGGGGAATTAGACCTCTATTTGAGGTCTGATTTTGAAACAAATCATATAATTGAACTCGTGAGGGAATGGGTAACCGGATTTTGGTCCGAACCCCAATTTCCGACCACGTGGGACCAAGGTCATTTTGTGCAATTTTGGGTTAAACTTTGAGAAAACCATTTTTAAGCATCCAAACCAATTTATATAGTATTTATTAAAGTAATTGGACCAATTGTGATTAGATTTGAGCAAGTTGAATGCTGAAATTTGAGGTAAAGCAATTGTTGAAGGATAATTGGACTTCAAGTCTTAGAGGTAAGTGTTTGATCTATCCCTGCATGAGGGAATATGATTAATGTGCTAATTGCTATGTGATCAAGTGCGGTGTATGGGTTGTGGTGACGAGCACCATTATGTGTAGTATTCTTTAGTAGTTCGTGAGGTTGTGACTCCATATCTTGGGTAGAGGATTTTATCAGTGTTTTACCATATTATCGTTCATCTCTATTTAGAAAGACTTCCACATTTATCAAATTGAGTAATTAATTCTTGTTATTAAGTATGAGTATAAAAATGATGATATGAATAGGATAATGTTGAATGAATTGGCTTGCCTAGCTACCACGAGTAGGCACCATCACGATCCTGATGATGGGGGAAAAATCGGGGTCATGATAAGTTGGTACCAGAGCTCTAGGTTACATAGGTCTCACCACTAACGAACAAGCTTAGTAGAGTTTGAGGGGTAATTACGGAGACGTCTGTACTTGTCCTACAGAGTCTATTAAGTTAGGAAAAAGTCTCTCATTTGTTCCTTTTTGTCGTGCGATTTGTTCCACAAATACTGATTGAATTTCTACTCTGTCCTTTCGCAGATGGTGAGGACACGCGCTTCTTCATCTACTGATCAGCAGCCTGAGCCCTAGGCAGCTCCCGTAAAGGGCAGGGGCCGAGGCCGTATCGGAGGCCGTGGTAGGGGCAGAGCTCAACCCTAGGAGGCGATTCCAGAGGTGGAGCCTCATGTTGAGATTGGTGAGGAGGTTGCAGCCCCAGCAGCTCCAGTGGGCCTAGCTCAGGTCCTAGGGGAGGTCTTATTTACCCCGGATCTTAGGGAGGCTCTGGTCAGAATAGCGGGTTTTATGGACAGTATTGCCAGAGCAGGCTTATTACCAGCTGTACCGGCCGCTTCTGAGGCTGGAAGAGGGGTCCAGACTCCTGTTACACGTACTCCGGAGCCAGTAGCTCCCCAGCCTCGGGCAGCAGTGCTTCAGCCAGCTGTGGCCACTCAGTCAGGCACCACAACTCAGGCCGGAGATGGAGCGACCATAACTTCTGATTTTCTATGGAGACCATATCGGTTCTCCAAGCTGTTTACCACTACTTTCAGTCGTTGCTACATCAGAAAATCCCTAGGACTTCTTATTTACTTGCAATGATATTCTCAAGACTATGGGAATAGTGGAATCCGATGGAGTTGACTTCTCCACATTCAGGCTTTCAGGATCCTCCAAGACTTGGTGGAGAGATTACTATTTGACTCGACCAGCAGGGTCCCCAGCTTTAATATGGGACCAGTTTGCAGAGTTATTTCTATAGAAGTTTCTCCTTGTTACCTAGCGGGAGGTACTTCGAATGTAGTTTGAGCGCCTCCAGCCGGGCACTATGAATGCTACCTAGTATGAGACCAGGTTCGTTGATCTGGAACGTCATGCTGTTGTGATATTCCCCACAGATCGGGAGAGGGTCCGCAGGTTTATAGATGGGCTAAATCAGCCGATTCGACTTTAGATGGCTATGGGAGTTGGGAGTGATATATATTTTTAGTAGGCAGCTAATGCAGCTCATAGAGTTGAGATGGCTCTTTCTCAGGGAGGTGGTTATCCTTTAGACAAGAGGCCTCGTCATTCCGGCAGATTTAGTGGTTATTCTTTTGGAGGTAGGGAATTTTTTGATAGGGGCCAGTCTTTTAGGCCTTTTCAGTCAGCCCTCCAGGCTTCGCAGGGTGGTCCAGGTGATCGTGGGTTTTGTGAGCAGTATTCATATCAGCCTCCCATCAGTGCTCAACCTCTTCAGAGTGTTCGTGGGGGCCATTCAAGTCGTCAGGTCCAGCAGCCCCATCAGCCTTATTGTTATGATTTTGGTGACCCAGGTCATCTTGTCAGGTTTTGCCCTTGATCAACGGGCAACACTCAGCACCGGGGTCATCGTCCCATGATTCAGGTCCCAGCTGACTCACAACCTTCCCAACAAGCCATAGGTGAGGGTAGAGATCGTAGAGGTGGAGGTCAAGACCGTAGAGGTGGAGACCATCCCGCCAGAGGTAGGGGTCAGCCAGTGGATAACCGTTCCTAGAGATGTAGCTCAGAAGGGAGGTGTTGATCCCCAATTTTATGCTTTACCAGCTAGGCCATAGGCAGAGGCATCAGATACTATGATTACAAGTACCATTCTTGTTTGTGATAGAGGCGCTTTAGTACTATTTGACCCTGGGTCTACATATTCATATATGTCTTCCTACTTTGCACCATACCCGGCCGTGCCTAGCTATGCCTTGGATATTCCAATTTATGTGTCTACACCAGTGGGTGACTCTATAGTAGTCGACCGGGTGCATTATTCGTGCGTGGCTATATTCGGGGGTCTTGAGACCCCTGTTGATTAATTTTTATTAGACATGGTGGATTTCGATGTCATATTGGGGATGGACTGGTTGTCTTCGTATCATGCTATCTTAGACTGTCATGCCAAGATAGTGACATTGGCCTTGCCAGAATCACCCCGACTAGAGTGGAGAGGGACTTCAGGCCACTCCGTTCGCACTGTTATTTCCTATGATAAGGCTCGACGCATGGTCGAGAAGGGGTGTCTAGTTTATTTGTCATATGTTTGTGATTCCAGCGCAGAAATTCCTTCTATCAATTCAGTTCCTATTGTATGGGAGTTTACCGAGGTTTTCCCTTTGGACCTGCCAAGCATGCCACCCGATAGGGATATTGATTTTTGTATTGATCTGGCACCGGGCACTTAGCCTATCTCTATTCCACCCTATCGTATGGCCCCACCGAAGTTAAAGGAGTTGAAAGATCAGTTGCAAAACCTTCTAGAAAAGGGCTTTATCAGGCCCAGTGTTTCTCCCTAGTGTGCACCTGTGTTATTTGTGAAGAAGAAGGATGGCTCGATGCGGATGTGTATTGATTATTGACAATTAAACAAAGTGATGATAAAGAACAAGTATCCACTACCGAGGATTGATGATTTGTTTGACCAGCACCATGAAGCGAGGGTGTTCTCAAAAATAGACTTGAGGTCGGGCTACCATCAGCTGAAGATCAGGGTGGCTAACATTCCTAAGACAGACTTTCGCACTAGATATAAGCACTATATATTCTTGGTCATGTCTTTCGGGTTGACCAATGCTCCAGCAGCATTCATGGAGTTGATGAATCGGGTGTTCAGGCCTTATCTAGATCTGTTCGTGATAGTCTTTATAGATGATATTCTGGTATACTCCCGCAACCAGGAAGAGAACGAGCAACACCTCAGAGTGGTTCTTCAAACTCTGAAGGGTAATCATCTATATTCCAAATTTTTGAAATATGAGTTCTGGTTGAGTACGGTGGTATTTTTAGGTCATATCATATTAGTTGAGGGTATTCGGGTGGACCCAAAGAAGATTGAGGAAGTCCAAAATTGGCCTCGACCAGCTTCAATGACCGAGATTCGGAGTTTCTTGGGGTTAGCAGGATACTAAGGTCGATTTGTAGAGGGGTTCTCTTCTATTGCAGCCCCGATGACCAGGTTGACCTAGAAGGGTGCTCTGTTCAAGTGGTCAGATGAGTGTGAGGACAGCTTTTAGAAGCTCAAGACGGCTTTGACTACATCACCAATGTTAATATTACCTACGGGTGCAGGGCCTTACACAGTTTACTGTGATGCATCCCGTACGGGGCTTGGAGCGGTATTGATGCAGGATGGTAAGGTTATTTCTTACGCTTCGAGACAGTTGAAAATCCATGAGAAGAATTATCCAATTCATGATCTTGAGCTGGCAGTAGTGGTTCATGCCTTAATAATCTGGAGGCATTATCTTTATGGTGTGGCGTGTGAGGTGTACACGGATCACAAAAGCCTACAGTACTTATTCAAGCAAAATGAGTTGAATTTGCGACAGAGGAGATGGTTAGAGTTGCTGAAGGACTACGATGTCACTATCCTATATCACCCAGGTAAGGCCAATGTGGTGGCTGATGCATTGAGTAGAAAGTCTGCTAGCATCGGTAGTCTCGCTTATTTTACGGTCTGTCAGAGACCACTTGCTCTAGATGTCTAGGCTTTAGCCAATCGGTTCGTGAGACTAGACATTTCTGAGCCTAGCAGGGTGTTAGCCTGCACGGTCACTCGTTCTTCTCTATTAGAGCGTATCTGTGAGAGGCAATTTGATGATCCTCATTTGCGTGACTTGAGGGATACTGTACAGCGGGGAGGTGCCACGAAAGTAACTCTAGATGATGACGGAGTATGAGATTGCAGGGGCGCGTTTGTGTGCCTAATGTTGAGGGAATTCGAGAGTTGATCCTAGCGGAGGCCCACCGTTCGCTGTATTCTATTCACCCGGGTTCCGCGAAAATTTATCAGGACTTACGGCAGCACTATTAGTGGCACAGGATGAAGAAATACATCGTTGCGTATGTCGCTCGGTGTCTATATTGTCAGCAGGTGAAATATGAGCACCAGAGGCCTGGTGGTGTATTCCAGAGAATTGAAATTCCCGAGTGGAAATGGGAGTAGATCACAATAGACTTCGTTACTGGACTTCCTTTGACTCGGAGGAAATTTGATGCTATTTGGGTCATTGTGGATAGGATGACCAAGTCAGCACACTTCATTCCAGTATCTGTTTCTTACTCATCGGAGAATCTAGCAGAGATTTACATTAGGGAGATTGTTCGCCTTCATGGGGTGCCGGTGTCTATTATCTCAGATCGGGGTACACAGTTTACCTCGTGTTGCTGGAGAGCGATCTAGCATGAGTTAGGCACCCAGGTCCAGTTGAGCACAACTTTACTTCCTCAGACGGACGGTCAGTCCGAGAGGAATATTCAGACCCTAGAGGACATGCTCTGAGCCTGTGTCATTGATTTTGGAGGCTCGTAGGACCAGTTTCTGCCATTAGCGGAGTTCGCCTACAACAACAGCGACCAGTCTAGTATTCAGATGGCCCCGTATGAGGCGTTGTATGGTAGGCGATATCGGTCTTTAGTCGGATGGTTTGAGTCGGGAGAGGCTCGGTTGATAGGTATAAACTTAGTTCAGGAGGCCTTAGACAAGGTCAAGACTATCCAAGAGAGATTGCTTTTAGCTCAGTCGAGACAGAAGACTTATGCAGATCGTAAGGTTCGAGATGTAGATTTTATGGTTGGTGAGCGGGTATTGCTCCGGGTATCGCCTATGAAGGGCATGATGAAGTTCGGAAAAAAGGGAAAGCTCAGCCCTAGGTATATTGGTTCATTTGAAATTCTGGACCGAGTGGGAGAGGTGGCTTGCAAACTAGCTCTACCACCTAGCATATCAGTCGTGCATCCAGTATTTCATGTATCTATGCTTCGGAGGTACCACGGCTATCACACATGTGTTAGACTTCAGTACAATCCATTTGGACATTTGAGGTCGAAGAGTTTTCCTTTTGTGCGTGTTCAGTGGAGAGGTCAGCCTCCTGAGGCATCGACCTGGGAGTCCGAGTCTGATATGCAGAGCCGTTACCCACATTTATTCCCCGACTCAGGTACTTCCTTCTCTTGTCCGTTCGAGGACGAAAGGTTGATTTAGAGGTGGGTGATGTGACGACCCAAAGGGTCATCACCTGTTTTCCTCATTTTCCCTGTGCTCTCGAGGCCTTGAAAACCTCATTTTATATTGCCTCGATTTACGTGCATAGTCCGGGCATGTAGCCAGAAAGATTTTGTGCTAGAATATGTGAATTCTATGAAACAATTGAAGAAAATTGATATTAATATTGATATAGTTGAGTTCAATCAACATTTTTGGTAAACGAATCCGGACCCGAGATCGGACGGTCTCGGAAGGTCCGTAGGAAAATATGGGACCTGGGCATGCATCCGTAGTCGAGTTCTGAGGCCTAGAGCTCAAGATATGAATTTTTCTGTTAAATGGTTATGAATTTTTCTGTTAAATTGTTTTTGCTGCAGTTATTAAATGAAAATGGATTAAACGACCATGGTATCGGGCTCGTATTTTGGTTCCGACTCCCGCAACAAGTCTTAAATATTATATAAGTTCTTCCTGCAAAATTTGACGACATTTGGATGTCATTTGATGTGTTTTAAACCTTGAGTTCTAAATTTGAAAGGTTATGAAGTTAAAGGAGGATAATCATGAACTTGAGGCTTGATTTGATGAAAACGATGTTATATTGGCAATTTGATTGCACGAGCAAGTTCGTAATATGTTTTTGAAGTTGTGTGCATGTTTGGTTTGGAGCCCGAGGGCTCGGGTAAAGATATGATAGGCCGTTAGAGCAGATTTTGAAAAATAACACTGCTGGTATTTTCCCCAGCTAATATCTTCGCATTTGCGAAGAAAAACTCGCAATTGCGATGTCTCCAAGAAATAGGCTAAGTTCGCAAAAGCGAACAGGTAGTCGCAAATGCGAAAAGGGCCTGCGCTGGTCTTGGTTCACAAATGCGAACTATGTCTCGCAAATGCGAGGAGCACAACATCCAACCCAGTTCGCAAATGCGAAATTATTATAGCAAATGCGATGTTGACAGGCCTGGGCTAGAGTTCGCAAATGCGAACTTTTTCTCGCAAATGCGAGAGCACCAGTCAAAAACCTGCTATGTTCGCAATTTCCATAACCGCAGGCTGTGCAATCTGATACTTAAACGAATTTTACACCTCTTTTCTTCATTCTTTCAAAACCCAACACACCACACACGATTCTCCAAGAGCAAAATCACTCCAAAACACTTGTAAGTCACTTTTTACTTAATTCTTTCAATTCCTAACATCATTAAACATGTTTTTTCAAGAGAAATCAAAGGTTTTCATGGTGGAAATTATTGTTTTTGGGTAGAACCTAGGTTTTTCATGAATTGGGGATCCGATTTTGAACCAAATCAAATAATTCAACTCGTGAGGGAATGGGTAATCGGATTTTGGTCCGCACCCCAAGTTCCGACCACGTGGGACCAGGGGCATTTTGGAATATTTTGGGTTAAACTTTGAGAAAATCATTTTTAAGCATCCAAACCAATTTATATAGTATTATTAAAGTAATTGAACCAATTGTGATTAGAGTCGAGCAAGTTGAAGGCTGAAATTCGAGGTAAAGCTATAGTTGAAGGATAATTGGACTTCAAGGCTTAGAGGTAAGTGTTTGATCTATCCTAGCTTGAGGGAATAGGATTACTATGCTAATTGCTATGTGATCGAGTGCGGCGTATGGGCTGTGGTGATGAGCATCCATACACTGGCGTCTAGCATGACCGTGAGTCGTTTGTGGACATATATTGTGGGATGTTTTTAAGATATAATCTTGAACACTTGCCGGGTTGTGAAGTTGATCATTGTTTTCCCTTGCCGGGACTTTATTGTGAAGTTGATTATTGTTTTCCTTACCGGGACTTTACTGTGATGATTATTATGTCCCTTGCCGGGACGGTTCATGTTATTTGTTTTCATTTAGCCCTTAACTGTGATTGTTATTTGGGTGAGGAAGAGTGATAATGCACGAAGGGGGATGTCGTGCCTTGTTTATTGATTATGCACGAAGGGTAATGTCGTGCCTTATTTTATTGATTATGCACGAAGGATCATGTCGTGCCTTGTTATACTGATTATGCACGAAGGGTAGTGTCGTGCCTTGTTATTAATTATGCACGAAGGATCATGTCGTGCCTTGTGATATTGATTATGCACGAAGGAACATTCCGTGCCGTTATTAATTGAACCATGCACGAAGGATCATGCCGTGCCATGGATGTTCGGATGAGAGTAAAAGCACGAAGGGTGATGTCGTGGTACTATTTGAAATTTCCTGGTTTTGATAATAGTTGTTTTCATTATACTCTGATTTTCTTTACTGATTTAATATATGTTGCTGATTGTGTTTCCCCCAGTATGATACTTCTTTGTTAATCTTTTTACCTGATAATCTTGTTATTTCGTGGTAAGTACATATATAGAATTGCACAGGTTTATGTGAGTGTCTGGTCCTAGGCTTGTCACTACTTCGCCGGGATAGGCCAGGCACTTACCAGCACATGGGGTCGGATTGTGCCGATACTGCACTTCTGTGTGTTTTTGCACAGGTCCGGGTTTCGAGCAGGAGCGGCAGCAGCAGTAGGGTACTCGTGGGAGTTTTGAGCAATTCGAGACCGAGGTAGCTTGCAGGCGTCCGCAAGCCCGGCGTCTCTTCTATTTATTTATGTTTATTGTTGTGGTCTCATTGTTCCCAGACAGATATATGTTTATTATTTTCTTTCAGTCCATTATGTGTAGTATTCTTTAGTAGTTTGTGAGTTGGTGACTCAACATCTCAGGTAGAGGATTTTATCAGTGTTTTACCTTATTATCGTTCATCTCTATTTAGAAAGACTTCCGCATTTATCAAATTGAGTAATTAATTCTTGTTATTATGTATGAGTATAAAAATGATGATATGAACAGGATAATGTTGAATAAATTGGCTTGCCTAGCTACCACGAGTAGGCGCTATCACAATCCCAATGACGGGGGAAAAATCCGGGTCGTGACAGATAGTGGCAGCTTAAAACATATGACTGGTAATTAGAACCAGTTCCTTTCACTTGAGAACCTAAAATGAGGTAATGTCTCCTTTGGAAATGGAAAGAAAGTTGAGATCATTAGAGTTGGAAAGTTAGGAAAGACAGAATCTCATTCCATTGAGAATGTCTATTTGATAGATTCCTTAAAATAATAGCCTGATAAGTGTGTCACAACTATGTGACAGAGGTAACCTTGTGGCTTTCACTTCCATAAAATGCTTTGTGATTAGCCTTACTACTGACAAGATTATTTTGCAGGGAAGGATAGTTAACAATATCTACATTGTAGACTTGTCAACTCTCTCTGAAAATGAACTCGCTTGCTTGAGTGTGTTAATTAATGATCCCCTCCTTTGGCACAAAAGACTTGGCCATGATAGTCTAAATAAATTGAACAAATTAGTCCCCAAGGACTTGGTGACAGGGTTACCTAATATCAAGTTCAAGGAAGATAAAATTTGTAAGTCATGTGCAAGGGGGAAGCAGGTAAGGTCATCCTTCATACCTAAGAAAATGGTAAGTACATCTAAGATGTTGGAACTGGTTCATATGGATATCTGTGGTCCAATAAGAGCCATGAGCAGAGGTGGTAAAATATATGTAATGGTGCTTGTTGATGAATATTCTAGATTTACCTGGGTGTTTTTTCTAACTTCTAAAGATGAAGCATTTAAAATGTTCACTGCTTTTGTTAGAAAAACTCAGAAACAATTAGGAAATCAACTTGCATCCATTAGGTCTGAGCATAGAACTGAATTTGAAAATGCAAATTTTGCTGAATTTTGTGATGAAAATGGAATAGATCATAATTTCTTTGCCCCTAGTACTCCTCAACAAAATGGGGTAGTTAAGACGAAGAACAGGACCCTAGAGGATTTGGCAAGGACCATGCTACATTTCAGTAAACTACCTCATAGCTTCTAGGCAGAGGCTATAAACACTGCTTTTTATATTATAAATAGATGCATGACTAGACCTCTTGTAGAGAAGATTCCCTATGAGTGACTTAAAGAGAGAAAACCAAACATATCCCATTTTAGGACTTTTGGTTGCTAGTGCTATGTGCACAATAATGGAAAAAACTCCCTAGGTAAGTTTGATCCCAAAAGTGATGATGGAGTATTCTTACGGTATCCTTTACATAGCAAAGCATATAAAGTGATTAATAAAAGAACACTATGTGTTGAAGAAAGTGTACATGTTGTGTTTGATGAATCTAACACTCTTTCTGAGAGACAGGAACATGAAGATGAAGCCATTGGACTGGTGAGACAATTGACTGAAGCCAAAATACAAGTCAAGGAGGCATCAAAGGAAGGAGCAGGTGCTGGAACATTTCCTTTAACTGAGGGAAACCTAATAGGGGGAACCAATCTGAAGGATCGTACCTGTTCCTCTGCAGCATAACAATGAAGGAGAAACTAGAAGGAACTTGCTGGTGGGGAAATCTTATAAGTACCGGAGTTCTCACCCCATTGAGAACATCATCGATTATGCAACATCTAGGGTTAAGACTAGATCACAACTGAGGAACCTGTGTGCATTTGATGCTTTTTTCTCCCTCATTGAACCTAAATATGTGAGTGAAGCTCTACAAGATGCAGATTGGGTCAATGCTATACAAAATGATCTTAATCTGTTTGAAAGAAGCCAAGTCTGGCACTTGGTTCCATGACCTAAGGATAAGTCAGTTATTGGGACAAAATGGGTCTTCAGGAACAAACTAGATGAAGATGGAACGGTTATAAGAAACAAGACAATGTTGGCGGTTCTAAGCTATAGTATAGAGGAAGGAATTGATTATGATGAGACTTTTGCTCCAATTGCTAGACTTGAAGCAATTCGACTCCTCATAGCCTTTGTAGCACATATGGAATTCACACGTCATTAAATGGATGTCAAACGTGCCTTCTTAAATGGCTATCTCAAAGAAAAAGTGTTTATGAGACACCCTCCAGGATTCGAAAGCAAAGAATGTCCTGATCATGTATACAAGCTAGATAAATCTCTCTATGATCTCAAGTAGGCCCCAAGAGCTTGGTATGAAAGATTGTCAAAATTCCTTCTGGAGCATGGGTACAAAAGAGGTAAAATTTACAGCACTTTGTTCCTAAGGGAAAAAGGTAAAGATCTTCTTGTTGTACAAATATATGTTGATGATATAATATTTGGGGCCACTATAGATAGGTTGAGCAAGGAATTTGCAAAATTAATGGGAAGTGAGTTTGATATGAGTATGATGGGTGAACTAAATTTCTTCCTAGGCTTACAGATAAAACAAAGCTCAAATGGAACCATGATTCATCAACAGAAATATACAAAGGAACTAATCAAGAAGATTAAAATGGAGGGCTCTAAAGAAATAGATACATATATTGAAACTACCACTAAACTAGATATTGATGAACCTGGTTCATTAGTTGATCAAAAGTTGTATAGGGGTATGATTGGTTCACTCTTGTATCTTACTGCCAACATACCTGACATTATTTTCAGTGTAGGACTTTGTGCACGTTTTAAGGCTAATCCAAAAGAGTCTCACTTGACTGTTGTCAAAAAGATATTGAGATATCTGAAAGGGACTACTGAATTATGCCTATGGTACCCTAATGGTAGTAATTTTTATCTAGTAGGTTATGATGATGATGACTATGTAGGTTTCTTAGTGGAAACAAAAAGTACTTCAGGTATGGCTCACTTTCTTGGTTCATGTCTTGTATCAAGGGCCACAAAGAAAAAAAATTCAGTAGCCCTATCTATTGCTGAAGCTGAGTATATGGTTGCTGCTTCTTGTTATGCTCAACTACTGTGGATCAAGAAACTATTTGTAGACTTTTGTATAGAAGTGGGATGCATACCAATATTCTGTGATAACATTAGTGCTATAAGTATGACAAAGAAACCTGTTCATCACAAAAGGACTAAGCACATAGATATTAGACATCACTTCTTAAGAGACAACTATGAGAAAAGGGCTAATCTCTATAGAATTATGTGCTACTAATAAACAAATAACTGACATCTTCACTAAGGAAATAAGTATAGAAAATTCTGAAAGGAACAGGTTGGAGTTAGAGATGATCATGATCACCTAAAAGGTCCAGTTCAAAATGCTCAATGGAAAAAAAATGTATACTGAAAAAAAAAAATTGGCTAGGAGCTCTTAATTTTTGTGAATATTAGACTAATTTCTACTCAGTCTCATACCGTAAATAGTATACTGTTGTGATATGTGTCTATGCAATTCACTAATCACTTACAAATTTTCTATTTTGACATTTAAGGCATAATCAAGAGAAGTTTCACTTGAAGAACCTGGTTCATCAAATTATGCTCATGAGAAAGTTCAGGTATGTTTCTATTCTTTGCACAATTAGAAAAATTTAATTATCAATTGTGAGCTAGAGTCCTAGATATATCAAACGTCCTAACAATTCTATCTGTTGGGCAAATTGGACCACTTTCATTGAAACTAGAAGTCTAAATATAATGGAACCTTCTCCTAAATTCTATCAATTCTAATTAATATCTAGAGACTGCAACTCTAAATTGATTAGACCTCTATGGGACTTCTAAAAAGGCTGGCATTTCTGATTTATAATTACCCTCTTTGAAAACCCCAAAACACTCAATAATCATCAATTCCTCACAAAACCACTGATCATACTCTCTCGTCTCTGAAACTCTCCAAAGCTCTTGACGCCACCAAAATTCCCTTAGGGTTTTCAGAAATTCTTCACCATGACGAATCCGTAAGATAATTATGGCACACCACCACCTGTTTTACCAAATACCTCATCGTCCATACCACCAGTCGAAACCTCAAAAATCTAGATTCTATCGTCAGAAAATGCTAGCAAGAAAAACTGTAGCTACTGGTTCTCTAAGGAAGCTTTTAATGAAAAACTTCAGTTTAGTCAAAAGAAAGCTAGCCCAGCAGCTGAGACCAACTCTATCTCTCAATCAGATAATTACTTCTCCACCAGTGAAGGAGATGAACGTAGTTCTTCTGAACAGGTTAAAACTCAAGAAACCCATAAAGAGGTAAAATTTTGCTATGTTTTTTCTGATATAGTTCAAAGGGAGGAAAATTGATTTGTTCTAATAGGGGCTTCTAGAGATGTAGGTGGATTGATTTTGAGAAAATGAAGAAGAAAAATAAGAAGAAGCCTTTAGCCATATGTGGGGGTGGGGAAGAAGGAGTCTTGAAGTCAGAGGGAAGTGGTTCAGGTGAGGTTGCTAAGGGGTTGATTAATCTGAGCAAACAACAAGATGAACATGGTTCATCTGAGGAAGAGAGCTTGGCTAACTTATTGAAGAAAATGGGGGCCAACTATTACATAAAGAAACTCAAGGCTTCCTCCCAAAGGACTGATGCTGCATCAAAGCCAACCAAGAAAAGCAAACAATCACCACCCAAGTTTGCTCCTATGATTAGAGCTAGTAGAAGTAGGGTCAGGAAAGTGAAGAAGAATTGTAGAATTCTTTAGAAGAAAGTAAGAAAAAGAGGAAAGAGAAAGGGAAAGCAAAGATAGGTGAGAGCTCGGAGGCTGTGGTTGAAGAAAATAGTACTACCATGGATGTTCCCACTGCCAAACCAAAGGGAACAAGGATTTCTGCCAAGAAGCCCTCCAAGCCAGTACCTGCTGAACCTGTTCTTGCCAAGAGAACAAGGTTAGATGCAAAAAGAAAAATAAGTAAAAATTACTGAAGAAGATGATGAATGGAATGAGGATGAAGGAGATAAGTCAGAGAATGAACAGGACAAATATGCCATGTTTGGCAAGAGGAAAATTTTGAAAGTGAAACTACTCAAGGACCTGGAGGAGCCAGGTCTGATAAGGCTTCTTAGTGCACTAGAAGCACATGGATGGAAGGACATGGTCTCATATGGATGGAAAATTGGCCAAGAATGAACTTGTAGAGTTCATGGCAAATAGGACAATGAAGAATGGGCTGGTGACTAGCATAGTGAAAGGTGTCAAAGTGAAGTTCAATGCTGCAAAGCTGGGCAAGATTCTAAACATCCCTAGTGAGGGATATGATGACTATACTAGGTAGAGGTGGCCTTGACTAGATGGGTTGCCTATTGATCTTCAGATCATAAGGAACTTTTGTGACACCACAATAGATAAAGATGTAACTGAGACAAGAGCAGTTCAGAAAAGTGAAATGAGACCAGACCATAAAGTGCATTTTGAGTTTGTCAACAAATTCCTTCTACCAGACAGGAATGAAGGCATACAGTAAATTATATGGATCTAGTTCTTATGCAATGCCTGAATGAAGGGAAGCAGATCAACCGGCCTGCATTTATAGTGATGCTGCTTGAAAGGGTACTCAATGGCTCCAAAGCTCATGTCATTCCCTATGGATTTATCTTGACAACTGTACTTGAAATATTGAATGTTCCCCTGAAAAAATGGGAAATGGCTTCGAACAAAGAGCATTTTAGCAGCAAAACCCTTCAACCTTTTTATTATATTCTCAGTACAGATCTATTAAAACCTAGTTCTTCAGCAAAAAAACATGTGAATAGTAAGGCCAGAGCCTTAGTTTAGGAGGTTGGGACAAAAGATGCTGAGATACCAAGGCTTCAAGCCAGAGTTACTGAATTGGAGGGAGAAAGGAATGGGTTGAGAGCTGAACTTGCTAAGGAGAAAAAGAAAATGAAGGAATGCTTCAACAAATGCTCAATCTGCTACAAACCCAACCCTCCAGCTATTCTAAGCCTTAGATATCGTGTCCTAGTATGCACCAGTCTAGACCCCCTCAGTGACCTAGTTTGGGATTTCATTAGTTTATTTTCCTTTGCTCATGGTTTGGTAATTTTGTTTTTCTTCTTGTGGACTGCAATGTAGAAACACCTCGCTAATCAATGTATGCAGGTTTTCTTGTTTTTTGTTAATTTTGTTCTTAATAGGTATTTTTATTGAGATGATTTCTAATTAACTAAAGCATGTGTCCACTTGTAGTTGCCTAGTTGTCATGAGTACTAATTAAGTTACTAAGATCACATTATTTATGCAACTTTTCGATGATACCAAAAGGGGGAAGATATTGTGCTTAAATTCATTATCTGAACAGGTGATGTTTATGACCTAACTTAAATCTGGCCCTTTATGAAAACTTGAAAATTTTCTAGGTGTTGGTATTTCAGCTAAGTTTCACATGTTCTCTGATCACTAAAAGTACAGAGTTTGCCATCATAAAAAAGGGGGATTTTGCTGGCCCAAGTTCAGTTGAAGTTTTGGAGATTGACAAATGAACTCAAGGAAGCACCTGGTCCATCTTGAGAAACACAGTTAATCATAACCATTGCACATGGAAGGCACGTGGGGAAGATATGTATTAAAGATTATGCAGCAAATATCTTCTGAACAGAATCGAAATGGTTGCATTGAATTCTAAGGAGGACAGTCTCCTTATGATAAGAGAACACAATCCTAAGCTAGGATAAGGATGGGAGTTTGTATTGTTTAAGGACTCAAATTGACTTAGGATAAGCATTGGAGTCTCGATCAAACTCTAACTGCTAATCTATTAAATAACCAAGTTCTTTTCTTTTACACGTAATGCACATAAGAAGAAGTTAAGCATATATGAAAGAAAAAAGATCAAGTCTGATTTGCAAGCGACATATGCGAGATACAAGTGTGCACGGCTGAAGCTATATGAACTAAGATAGAAGAACCAGTTTCATCAATGTGTTTATTCTAAGTCTAGTTCAATTGTAGTACATTTTCATATTGTACCTTTCAGCTTTCTTAGAAGCAATTGTATTAGGTACTCTAAGTATTAAAGTTAGAGTTAACTTGAAAGTGTTGCAACAGTTGAGGTTGTGTGTCACACTGGGATTAGAGTTAATCCTTCGGTATACAAAGAGTTTCGTAAATGCAGTTTTTGGCTTAGTGATTTTAGTGGAGTTTGAGAAAATCCCACTGAATAGTAGGTCGTGGTTTTTTCATCTTTTAAGCCAGGTGTTTTCCAAATAAAAACTCTCTGCACTTTACTTTCAGTATTTATTATTCTGTAAACTGCTTTAGTTAGAACACACAGAATAACCAGGTTCTTCTAACGCAAAAATTAGGTACTATACAAATCACCTCCCCCTCTTGTGTGGTATTGACGTTTATAACATCAACGAGGTTTCCTTTAAAAAATAGGAAACAAAAAACATAAAGGTAGATATAAGGAACTCAGCATCACAATGTTGTGGCGCGCAACCCGATCCAAATAGCATACCCATGGCCACGTGCCACCCGATCCATACACAGATCTCATATAAGGAGATTCACATCGAGCTAAATTCACTCATTACAATGAAATATCAAACTTTGGTCACAAGCACACTAAGTGCATAATACCATCCCTAAGGGACATATAGTAGTATAAGCTACAAAGTCTAAGTACAACTAAGGTGAGATATACAATCTGAATCTCAAGAGCCATTTGCTCATATAACATCATTTCTACGCGGATCCTCATCCCATAAGAAATTCACTAAGCCATCTGACAACTTGAATAGTGTAATACATTATTACTCAAAATATCTGACGACTACATAACACCGCGACTATTCTTCCATAAGGAGGGCTTTAGTGAAACGAACACAATTGACTAGACCTACAGCCCATATTCACATTTAAATCCATCGACCTCAAGTCGGTTCTAATCGTATCAAACTAAGCTGATAACCTTTCAAATGCCCTTACTAATCTCCTTCTTCGCATAACAAACAAGAACAACCGTCATAACCGGAGTACTCATACAAAGTCCACAACTCAATAACTGAGTGCTCTCTAGGCATCTATTCTCAATTTATCATTATCATTACAAATCTTTATAATTGGTTTAAATCTTTAATCAGTTAAGCGACTACGTTCCATATTTATAAAATCTTTTTGGGGGACACACCTCATCACATATCACTGGGCATTACCTCCAAACCACTGGACGCACTAACGCTGAAATGTGATCAAGAGTCATTAACTAGGATGCAAAGACTTTTCACAAAACACTTATCTTAGGTGACACTGACACCAATACCGACTTACTTGGAACATCGAAACTCCTTTCCTGGTCATCCGAGTTCATCACACCTTTGTCAACCCCGAATTACAACCTAGACCCTTACTCTAAAATACATATCACTTACTGCACCCAATATGCCAATATATGGTAGGACATGACTTTTCGTCACAATTCTAGAATTTCAATAGATTAATACTTCATCACATCAAAGCTTTTCAGTGAACTCACTTAAGGTGAAACATAGCAACACACATGAAAATTCTTATTATCATAGAATATGTAAACATTTAAGCAGTGGTCTAAGGCACCAGAGCCCTTCCAGAATCTGCTTCCACATAACAAGCCATAACAAAAGAATGCTTCTGAATAATATCAATTACGGCGGCTAACAAGCCTCACATGCACTGTCATAAATCACTTGCATAACTTGATCACACGGAAGGAACTAACATCTACAACCAATATGCCAACTCAATTATGGCTAACCAATCTATCTTCGTCCAATTTATCCTTGATTGCCATCGAGAAAATAATAACTCCATCCAACACTTACTATCCTCTATCTTCACTCACCCCGAGTGAGCTTGAACCGCGAGACCATGCTGTCTCAATCCCATGAACTATTTTCACACCTCCCAATTGCCACATCACAAGCCAAAACGTCACAGCACAGTCTGTGCCCCTTCTCATAGGCTGCTAACGAGCTTAATTCCTACCCGTAACTACATGCTCGAAATCATTAGGCATCCACCCCATCTTTTAAACTTACCATGACCGTTGTTGAGAGACACCCACTCTGACTTGGCCCTGAATATAATCATCTCCATGAGTCTTCCCTCATATGAATACCCACTTGGCAAATAACCCGCCGAATCACTTCCCATGGAACCTGCATCTATATAAGGCAAAATCCTGAATCTTTCCCCAAGTCTGAGCATGGGCCAATAGGGCCAACGATAGCCCACCTTTAATACTTCCTTTGCTCAAATTACAACTTATAGTCCTTTCCCATGGATGAAATAGCCCATTTATTTGCTAATATTGAAAATTGTCACAAGTAGTTAACCATGCAACCCAATCATAAGCAGTGGGACTCTCCCACTTATTATGAAGCCATTATTTCAGAAACTCGGAACTCACCTGTCCTCTTTATCTCCTATTGACGTAACCTTGCGCAATCAACCGCCATAGATATCAGAATCTTTCTGGGAAACCCCCTTCATATATTCTGACTCATCAAACACATTTGAACAACCGATCTCTTTGCTATATAACCGATAGAATTCTTCGAGTAAGCCACGACAACACACCTGTTAATCTGCTCACTTAGGTAACCCACCTATAAAGCTCTCCCCGACATCATCGAACGTTGCTGTACGGGTTATAATCATTACGACATCAATAACACATCCTGAGTTTGAGCTCACTCTCCAGTTCTACATGTCCATTTACCCATTGTGGACATCATTTGAAGGTGCGGCAACATCCTTCCAATTCCATGTTATGTTGCATCTTTCTTTATTTAAGCGGATCTTTTCCGTAATATCAAATCTCCTGCCGCACATAAACCCCTACTTCAAATAAGATCTGTAGACCCCAGTAGCCAAGCACTAATATTCTCAAGTCACTCCAAACTCTCCTTAAGGTACATGTTCATCCCACTACAAAGTCCACATGCCACTCTGCCACTCTCCCATTTTGGCGAAACTCAACCCCTAAATTGACCACTTGAACACTGCATGATGCTTCCCATATGTCCTTCCTCGTCCTTTGATATTCAGTTGTTGTCTTAAATAAAATTTATCTTCTTGGCACTTGAGCCCACAATTGTTGCTCACTTTAAACATTTTCGAAGGTCATCTTTATCGAACTGCCAACACTAGAAATACTGATTCAATCCTAAACCTCCACATCTTGCGATATCTGATAGTCATATCTCCAATACTATTTCAAAATATCTTGCCCCATAGGAAAATTGTAGCAGATCATAACACGGACAAACTTAGTACGTTTAATTAGGACAATGACACCTCATCAAAGAAGAAAGCTCCATCACGCTTGCAAATACAATATCTCATTACTTCCACCAGCCCACATCTAACGATCCTTAGTCTGTTAGCTTTTCCCCTGCCGGGAATAAAATATTGAATCTCTTGATTAAGCATTGTGTAAACCTCCCTTCAAGTCATTCACTGCCCCGATACATAGACAAACTTCATACCATTGTAACAATACTGCAGAACAAGTGTTCATAAGCATCGTGGCAACTTGTGCCTAACCTCTGAGTTCTCAGAAGTACCGCTACTGAGCTTGAAACAATAAAATACTCTTCCACAAGGCGACGATAATAGTTCAATCAACTATACTAGGAGAAACATCCCGCACCACATTCGTAGTGCCATTACAGTTCTTCAATTCTAAATTTATAACAAGCACTTCGCATCACATAATATTGACTAGGAAGGAAACAAAAGTATAAGCCTCACAGGAATCAAATCGCACGATAAGGAATCAAGAAGGGAAGTACTAATAACCGTCGTATAGCCTCCCGTGGATAAGTACAAACGTCTTCGCCCCGATGCATGGGACTCTAGTAGACTTGCTCAAGACTCGTGAGACCCTAAGAATCTAGTGCTCTGATTCAATGTTGTCACGACCCAAAATCCATTATGGGTCGTGGTGGCACCAGACACCGCTGTCAGGCAAACCCACTAAAATAATTATTTAGATCCCAATTAAAACAATTTTGAAAATCAAGGTTTTCCCTTCTTATTTTGTAAGTAAAATGATAGTTGCTTCAATTCAAATTTAATAATAAGCAACTAATACAAAATATTTCAAAACCATCCCATAACTCAGTGTCACAAGTGCATGAGCAATTTCTAGGAAATAATACAATACAACATCCATCTGGAATATAATGGACACAAAGTACATAATATTTACGGGAAGGGACTATACTAGCTGTGGGACGCCTCAAATAATGCAACTCACCTAGTCCCCGAATCATCCGTGGTGCTACGCCTAGTAGGCCATTAGAGTTTCATATAACTGTGCAACAAAAATGCACAAAAGTGTAGTATGAGTACGAAAACAATGTGTCGTCAATAAGTATCCGGTCTAATCTCGAACTAGAGATGAGATGGTCAACTTCGACACTTACTAGAGGTCCAATAATAATGTCAAGAATTCATTAAATCATGGACTTTATAATCATGATTTTTAATCCATTAGAAGGAAACAAGTAAATAGTTAATTCGTTAATAAGAATTTGCCAAAATTTTCTTTAAATTTATCCAAATATTTTCAAGCCATGAAGAGGCAATAACAACTTTAATACGTTCAAGGCAACAATACCAGCATGCGCAAATAATCATCGTGGTACATTCGACCCGATCCAACATAAAAGTAAATTTTGTTCTATCGAGGGTCGAACCACAGATGAATCTATTACCGC
The DNA here is from genome assembly GCA_032618575.1 of Nicotiana noctiflora. NCBI lineage: Eukaryota > Viridiplantae > Streptophyta > Magnoliopsida > Solanales > Solanaceae > Nicotiana > Nicotiana noctiflora. The sequence continues at coordinate 26,901 of JASVEL010008360.1, read as the reverse complement.
GCCCGTGAACTATCCTGCGATGTGGTCAACATAAATAAACAAATACACTACTCGCGAATTATACATGCGACGCAGGTACATATAACTACATGATCAAATAGCCAATTATGAATTTATCAGGAAACAATCAACGAAATAAAGGCTAATTCACATTTTAACGATTTAATAAAATGAAGTTTAATCCTTTTCAAAATTCATTTACTAATTCAATGTGGTTAAACGATTCAAGCTATCAGTAGGTTCACAAATAATCCGAGTATAGCATACTTTTGGGTCCTAACTACCCGAAAAATAGTATAGTACTAGATACGCACGGGCTCTCGTCACCTCATGAGTACATAGCCCCCTCAAATAGGAGCACATAATCTATTATTTCAGCTAAAGGGATAATTCCCTCTTACAAGGTTAAAAAGGAGACTCGCCTCGCTCCGAAGGTCCATAACCGATATTTCATGCTCTTCCAAAGACTTGAATCGATGCACAATGCTCCAAAACTAGCCAATATTTATATAAATCCTTTAATACATGCTAAGGTACTCATTACAATCCAATTTATAGAAATTCCTAACCCCGATCAAAAAGCTAACAAAAATGCCCTCAGGCCCACGTGCCCAAAAATCTAAAATTTTCAAAGATAAACTTTACCCATAAACTCACGAAGTCAAATATATTATTTTATCTAAATTCCATGCCCAAATCGTGGTCAAAATCCAAGATTACTAATTTTCTTGGTTTTCCACCAAAACATCAAATTTATTCTAATTTAAATTCTCAAGTCTATACATAGTTGATGTATTTAACTCAAATTAGGTGGGGATGACTTACCTTATCATTGATGACAAAAATCCCACTTCAAGCCCTCCCCAAAATCGCCCAAGCCAAGAAAATATGAGAATAAATGGCAAAAATCCCGAATTAAAACAACATTCTGCCCCCAGCATTTTTCGCACATGCGCTCCAATAACCGCTTATGTGGTTCCGTAGGTGCGGTCCAAATACCGCATCTGCGGTTACCCACCAGGCCTCCCATTTTTGATTCTATGGCACACCTTCCGCATATGCGGTTCCACTTCTACGGTACGCTGGCCGCATTTGGGGTCCTCTCCAATTGCCCCTCTTCCGCTTCTACAACTACCCTTTGGCAATGCGGTCCCACTTTTAGGAAGTCTTGACCGCATATGCGGTCCTCGAGCCTTAACTAAAAATCCACTTCTAGGGCTCCCTTTTCACTTCTGTGAGCGCTTCTGCGGTTAACCCACCGTAGAAGCGAAAATACCGGCAACCAGACCCTTCAGCTGTCAAACAATTCTAAATTTCAGTCTATTAATTACCCGGAATCCACGCGAGGCCCCCAGGACCCCAACCAAACATACCAACCAATATCAAAACACATTACGGACTGGCTCGACGCCTCAAATCATATCAAACAGTCCTAAAATCATGAATGGACCTCCAATCCAAATTTAATGAACTTTAAAATTTCAACTTCTATCTCTGATGTTTAAACATATCAATTCAAGTGCGATTGACCTCAAATTTTATGCACAAGTCATATTCGATATTACAGACCTACTCTAACTTTATAAATCGGATTTCAACCCGGATATCAAAAAGTCCACTTCCGATCAAACTTCTCAAAATGTTCAATTTCTATCTTTAGCCCAATTACTTCAAAATGACCTACGAACCTGTAAATTCACTTTCAATCATGCCCCCAACACTAGAATCACCATACGGAGCTATTCACAGCCTCGAAAGCTCAAACAGATGTTGATAACACTGAAATGCACTTCAAGCCAAACTTTTGAAATTTCTTTCAAAACACTACATTCCATAATAGGCACCAAAATACTCTCGGGGTCATCCACAACATGCTTCCGTCATACGCCAAGTCTAAAATCATCATATGAACCTACTGGAACCTTCAAATCTCGATTCCATGGTCATTTACACAAAATTCCAATACTAGTTCATTCTTTCAATGTTAAGCTTCCGAAATAAGAATTCTCCTTCCAAATCAACACGGACTTCCCAAAATTCAATTCCAACCACACGTACAAGTCACAATACCTGAAATGAAGCTATTCATGACCTCAAAATACTGAACTATGATGACCCAACCCATTGTTATCGGTGTGTGGTGTGTTCGAATTGATTTTGGATTAGTTTTGATAAAAAATGAGACACTTAGTCTCTTTAAGGAAGGCTTAAATTGGAAAAGTAAACCAAATGTTGACTATTGAATTAGAGGGCTTGGGTGTGATTTCTAGTGATTCGGCTAGCTTCGAGGATGATTTGTGACTTAAGACTGTGATCAAAATTGATTTTGGAGGTCCGGTGTAGCTTGAATTGGCAAAATTAGTATTTTGGTGAATTCTGGTTGATAGGTAAAAATTTTATCCGAGGGTCCGAATGAAATTTCGAGAGTTGATATGGCTTTGATATGTGATTTGTAATGTGTGAGCAAAATTTCACGTTATTCGAACATCGTTTGGTTGGGTATTTTATCAAATGCGTGTTCTGGAAGTTTTTAAAAAGCTTAGGCTTGAATTTGATGTAATTTGAGGATTTTAGTGTTAAACGTGATTTTGTGATGATTTCAGCAAGTTCAAATAAGGTATTGCATCGTGTTTGTGCTTTTGGTTGAGGTATCGGGGATCTCGTGGTGATTTCGGATGGTCAATCGGACCAATTTTGGCCTTGGAAGATTATAGATTTTTCTAGATTTTTGTTGTAGAGAATTAACCCTTCAAGTTCGCATAAGGGTCATGCATCCGCGAAGAAAGAATTTGAAAGGCTGATGGATTACTCTATGCGTTCGCGTGTGTTGGTTCGCATTCACAGAGGGATAGCTAATTGTGATTCGCGTTCGCGTGGAAATAGCCGCGAACACGTATAAGGAATTAAGCTAAGTGTGCTTCACGTTCACTTGTGCTGTCACATTCGCATAGTAAGCTGTAAGGAAGCTTCGCGTTTGCAGAATCTTGACCGCGTTAGTGGAGGGAATTTATGGGATGGTGGAAATTTGAGCATTGGGAACGCGAGAAAGGGCCTCGCGTTCACATGGAGGAAAAGGTCACCTGGTCAAACCTATTTTTATACCATTTGCTCACGAGTCCAAGTTAATTTCTACCATCGTTTAGCATATTTGAGAGCTTTTGGATGGGAATTGAAAAGGGTTTCGACTGGTATTTATTGGATCTAATACTTTTGAACTTAAAACACGATAATATCATGAAATCGGTCTAGAAATTCATGGATATTTAGCTATAATGGAAGAAGTAGGGTTTGAGTTTTGGGATTTTTTATATTGGAATTTGAAGGGCCATTTGTGGTCGGATTTGGGAGTTCTTGGTATTTATGAACTCGCAGCGAGATAAGGAATCCATTGATGTGAATTTTATAATTTTTCAAGAAGTGGGTCCAAGGCTCTGGTTTTGCTAGTTTTGAGATTTTTGCCATTTTTTGATTATGTTCAATTGGGTATTGTCTTGAGCCGAGAGTCTCCTGGAAACAGCCTCTCTGCCCCCCGGGTAAGGGTAAGGCCTGCGTACATATTACCCTTCCCAGACCCCACTTGTGGGATTATACTGGGTTGTTGTTGTTGTTATTGTTGTTGTTGTTGTTGTTGTTGAATTGGGTGTTGTTCCCTTCGAATATTGTGATGTATTCGCTCTGATTTTTGTTAGATTCAACTCACGTGGAAGCCGATTTGACGGGTAAAGGCATCGCGAGTTAGAGATTTCACCAGTTCTTAGTGAGTAATGATTGTAAATGATATCCTGAGTGTTTAAAACCCCGGATTTGAACCCATAGTACTATAGTGAGAGGACTTGCATGCCGGATAGAGTGTGTGGGGTAGAGCACCGTTGGGGATTGTGACTTGGTCCATCCCGCTTGTTGATTTTACCGCGTATGTCACTATGATTTGTTGGTTTCACTATGACTTGGGCTTATTGTCATACTTGGGGCTTATTGCCGACTGTTTGAACTCCTTGTGAGCTATCATCATTGTTTTCCTCACTATTAGAAATATTATTTGAACTTAGTCCATTTGAATTACACTGTTTCATGAACTCAACCATATTTTTACTCAACCTTGAGTGTTTTACTGATATTTGAACTATTGTTTGACATGAGCATTATTATTTTTACTGATGCTCGAGGCGCTTATGATCATTGTTGGACTAATTGAGGCCGAGGGCCATATGTGAGGAGGCTTTCAGGACTCTAGTGATATGTGAGGAGGCTTTCAAGCCTCGAGCGATGTATGAGGAGTCTTTCAGGCCTTGAGCAATATATGAGGAGGCTTTCAGGCATCGAGTGTATTATGAGAAGGCTTTCAGGTCTTAAATTGATATGTTTAGGCTTTTAGGTCTTATTATGAAAGTGCTCGGGCTATAGAAGCCCCTCCGGAGTCTGGACACCCATAGTGAATGCGGGTACCCATGTGATTTGAGAGGGAGCCCGAGGGACTGATGTTGTACTTTGTGACTGATACTAAGCCCGAGGGGCTAATACTATTTTGAGTGATGTGATACTGAGCCCGAGGGGCTAATACTGTTCTGAGCGATTGATGTTGAGCCCGAGGGGCTGGTACTGTTTTTAGATGTGCTTGAGGGGCATACTTTTATGTGCTCATTTGCATATGTATTTGCCTTTTCTTACCTGTTATAATGTGGTATTTGTGCCTTAGGACGGAATTTTCTGTTCTTATCGGCACTAACAATTTTTAAATTCTTTTCGTAATTATTGAAAAGATCATTTTCAAAAGAGATTTAAACTGAGCCAAGGTAATTCTAAGGATATCACAAATTCAACTGTTTTTCTCATAAACTTGTACCCGGCGCCTGTACAACATGTTGGTTGCTTTACGTGATTTCGTGCTGCTCAGTTAGTATTTACTTTTATTACTCACTGAGTTGTAGAACTCACTTTACTCCCTACACCTCGTGTGCAAATGCAGGTATTATTCACCTGGTAGCTGGTTTTGAGCTGGATGAAGGTATTGTTATTGTAGGTGAGCAGAGTGACCGCTAGCATACGCGGCACCTGATTACTTCCTTTGGTTCTAAACTTTATTCTGTATACTGTTAGTGGTATTTATACTTCTCTAGATGCTCGTGACTTGTGACATCCCGGACGGGCTGTAATTATATTAATTAATATCATTAAATGATATTTGAATTGTTATATAACTTGTTAACTACTTTTAAGGGGTATTCTGAAATGGCCTTGCTGGCCTTGTCTTCACAAGAGGCGCCATCACGACCGGAGTGGGGTTGGGGTCATGACAAGTGGGTATTAGAGCCTAGGTTACTAGGTCTCACAAGTTTTGAGCAGGTTTAGTAGAGTCTCATGGATAGGTATGGAGACGTCTCTATTTATCCTCGAGAGGCTGCAGATCCTTTAGGAAAAACTCACATTCCTGGAATTCTTATCGTGTGTACTTGATTTAGCTTGAGATATAACTTTTGAAAATTCCTTCCATATGTTTGGATGCGCACGTGAGCGCTCAGTATTATTTGTGCCTCGATGGCTTGAGATTACCTGATCAAGGGGCGAGAGGTAAGCTCCGGGAGTTTATGTTGGGCCAGTTTGGAGGACTTGAGGCGTGGTCCTTGCCTATGGTTTGAGCACCGAGGTGTTGAATGTGTGAGCAAGTGTTTTGAACTTATATGTTAATTATTGTCCTTATTATCTAGAATGGCGGTTGTTTATCCATGTGATGAGTATGTTAATATAGCAAGATGAATCTATATGACTTGATAGTGTTGAAGAAGTCTGCTGGATAGTAGAGGAACGGTTAAGTGTTCATTTCCTATGGTGATTTGATGTGTGGCCTGGGTATGGGCGTGTGAAGAATACTTTTGTTTCTCTTAGTTGGGGAGTGTAGTTCATTACATGTGGCGGAATGAGTTCAGACCTAGCAACACTAGATGATCTATGTTTTAACAAACTAGTAGGTGATTGTAGTTTAATCTCACTATGATATGGTGTCATCATCAGAGTAGAAGCATTATGAGTTATTGAGTGTGCCCTGATAGATGGCTTCGTGCTACGTTGAGGAGGTTGTTGTTGATTAGCTGATTGCGCGATTATGTGATATGTTGCTTCCGTTTGGAGGTATGCTGGCGAATTAATCATGGTTGCAGAAATTGAGCCGAGGAAGGCACGAATGAAGCACAATTTTGACAAAAGTTATAGGTGCTTCATAGATGTGTGAAAATAATAGGATTTCTTAAGTTGTTGTTATAAAGAATTCTCAGTGATTGAGAAGGAAGAAGTTATTTGTATTGAATGAGATCATGACCTGCGCTAGCGTGCTAATGAGGCACGAGTTGTTATATCCGTTTGATCAGGTAAATTGTAGTTCGTATAAGGAGTAAATGACTCTCGAGAATGGTTTTAATGTGTTCATGATTCTACATGTAACAATCAGGCATCTTAAGGTCGCGTATGTGGGTAGAGACTATATTTTCATTATAAAAGGTCAATACTTGTGGTATTTTTATGTTGATTATGAGATCCTATGTATCGGTATCTGGAAAGTAATGGCAAAGAATTCAGATTTGCAGGAAGTTCTTCAAGTAGAGTATTCTGGAATGTGGTATTTCGGGGAACATTTAAGATGGTGTTTGGTGGCTCATGGGTTTGAGACAATGTGGTCTTATGCTTGGGTCTCATGTAGTGAGCCTAGGTAGAGGCATTGTGGTGCTATGACAAGACAAGATATCAAGTTGAAAATGAATCAGAAGTAAATTCTAGATAAATGATGTACCATGTTAGTGGACCGAATCAGTATGGTAAGGATATGATTAATTTTTCGTATGTGCTCAAGGTAATGAGCCCTTACAGGTATTGTGCAACAAAGCTCTTGAATTGTGACAGTTTTCTTAGCTTGGTCAAGGTAGAAAGATTCAGTACTGGCAGTTTAGCTTGTGCAAATGGAATTGGGAGAGAGTCCTTGTTGGTTTTTACCGTGGTTTGGAGATGTATATATCTTCTACGGGCATATGAAGCGTGGGATAAGTTATTATTTTCTTCAAAATAGGATCAGCGGAAGTTCTTGACTAGATGAGTTACAGTTCAGTTTTGAAGAGAAATTCACAAAATTCTTAGGCAATGGGTAGCTCAGGTTGTCAAGGAAAAGGTATTGCTAATCGGAAGTGATTTGACGAGAGTAAATGTCTCAGAAAAAGGGTAATGTAATTAGACTGATGATAATATGTTAGTATTGCGGTGCTTTCTTGCTAGATCGATAGATGATATCTGAGTTAGTTTGATGGCACAGAGGAATTTTACAATATCTTTCATGGAATGATTGGGTAATTGAGGTGTAATAAGTATTCATACTATGAAATTTGGGATCAGGTACAGTTATTCGTGTGCTATATGGAGTTGGAGACTAGGAGTTTTCAGTTACATACTAAGTAGTAGTTGTGGATCGTGTGTATTTGAAATGTTAGTGGCTATTGGGATCTGGAGGCCCGAGTGAATCTTTTTTTGCTTGGTATATTAGATTTTGGGATATGATATTGGGGTGTAGACTTGTAGTCTCAGTGTTAGGTTATACTACACTATTGTGCTATGGGCTATGTTGGAAAATGTCACAAGTTGCGTGACGAGGTGCATCAGATTATGTTTTAGCAGAGTGGTTGGTATACGAAAGACCAGCGAACGACTAGGAAGGATTGCTTTTCTTAATTGGGCCTTCGTGGCGGATGTCAGTGTATAGGTTTCTACCATTGATTCGATTCCGATATTGAGGGACTTTATTGGATCGTTTCTTATGGCCGGGCATGACGCGGGGTGAGACTGTTGATTTCGGTATTTATTTGGTCGGGCACCGTACTGTACAGCTCCAGCAGGAGTTATAGTAGTGGAAGGAGAAATTTCTAGCTTCTTGGTAATGAGTTCGTTAGTAAGCTGATTAGATACGTGTTTAGCTTGAGTTTGCTTGATTGGCCCCAAATTATATTGTTGAGGGATAGGTTGATTCGATCATTATTGCACTTGCTAGTGATCTGGAGAAATCTGTGAATTGCTTCTCTATGATGTGAGATGTTATGATTTGTTGGATATGGGCACATTTGGTGCAGTTCTATTGGGGATTCATAGAGTAAGTCTATTGGGAAGAGTAATTAAGTGTTGATCGATAAATGGGGTATTGTTTATGACCTATCGGGTTTCTTCATATGTTATTTGTGCCACCTTGGGTGTAATGAACTGCTTTGGTTTCAGAGATCAAATTGTGCATTGCCGTCGATTTTGAGCAAAGAGACATGAGGTGTTTCATTTGTAACAGTTTCGGATAGGATCGCGCATTGTAGCAACGCTACGTGGAGTTATGAACTTTCGAGGTAGATTCAGGTGTTCTATTCCTATGATGCAAGACGGGGTCTCCTCCTTGTGTTATGATGGTACTGATGATTACAACTCTTTCGTTTGAGTCATTTGTCATGATTTGAGTAAGATCAGACCGTTTCTTATTCGTGTGTGCATTATGCTAGTTGTGGCTTAGGCCTGTGTTGAGGTGTCAAATCACCAGAGGATAATGGATTCGAGGTGATCGTTGAAGTCACTAATGAAAATGAACACATTTGATTTCAGCTGGTTAGAGGGATAATATCGAGGTTCGGCCTAGAAATCTGTTGTGGTATGAATCGAAAGCGAAATGGCTTCATGAATGATTGATCTGAGATATGTTATAGTTTATTGCGTGTCTCATGTATCGTTCGCGGTATATGAAAGCGGTGGAATAAGATTTTATCTAATAAGAGGTTTCCCACCGATATTCGGGTGTTGTGGGCAACTGCTATGGATGGAAGTTATCGTTTCAAGTATTTGGGTTATGTAGTATATCATGTGATTGCACCTGAGGTTGTAGCTACAGATTATTACAGCTGGTTCGGGCTTATTTTGAGTATATAGGTGAGGTTCTGATCTTGTGTATGATTTCAGAAAATGCAATATGGTTTTACGGTTTATGGTCTAGATTGTGAGATTTTAGCTTGTTCTGTTATCGGATCTATGCAAGATAGTGTGACGAGGGATCACCTCGGGTATATCTGGAGAATCAAATTTTCTATCAACCATATCTGGAGAATCAAATTGCATCCCTCGAAGAAGTCATGCCCTGCTTTATAGGATGTGAGGGCACGAAAGATGTCAGCTACAATTATCGGTGCCAGTGTGCTATTATGTTGCACAAGAAGAGTACTGGCAACCCCGACGACCCTTATATCAATGTTTTCGTCTTTCCTCGGGAATATGACTAATCCCAGGAATGCCACTATAAAGGCGAATTGCCTATGCTCTTCCCACTTAACTCGATCAGATTTATTGTAGAGTTTGTTCGTAGGGTCGTTAAATCCCCCAACTCGGTCTTTAATAATCCTCGGTCACTTATCCTAGACGGACCCAACCCCTGTGTTGAGTCCCCTATGTCAGATATGATGCAAATAATCGTCCTAGACCTAGGTTCAATATCCTATAGTTTCATATGGTGCTAGACCGGGTACCGAGTGGACAACTCGGATCGAGGAGGGGGCTACGTACCGAGAACCCGCGGGGTCGTTCGACTTTGTAACTTATCCGGACTTTATTTCTTATTTTTTGGTATGACTTAACAGAAAGGGGAGTCTCAACCAGTAAGCACATCCCCGGAGGTAAGAAGAAAAGGGTTTTCGGCACAACTTTATATATACAATCCATGTAATATCAAAGCGGTAAACACGTAGCGCGCTGATCAAAGCATATAATGAAGTCAAATAACATCAAAACGACAATTCTATCGTGCTAGAATTCTTAAACCCTCTACCGAAGTTCTGGGTTGCTTATCCCCAGCAGAGTCGCTAGAGCTGTCAGACCTCTCTTTTTACTACCTTTCTATTTCTCGAAAAGGAGAATACGATATACCTCGTTAATTACCAATACACCCGGGAAGGGATATGATAATAACAACAAGGAAGGAGTTTTTCCAATTTAAGGACAATCAGAATGGGATTTTATTTAAAGTTTCAGAGTCGCCACTTGGGAAGATAATCATGTCCCAAGTCACCAATTAATCCCGAATCCTAGGAAGTTGACTCTGTTTAAACAGTCCGCGCAACAAGAAATCCAGATAAGGAATTTTGTTAACTCGGGAGAAGGTGTTAGGCACTCCCGGATTCCGTTGTTTTAGCACGGTCTCTCAACTGTCATTTTTTATTTTATTTGATTTCCTTATATGCTTTTTACAACATGTACATATTTCGTTTTTAATATTTAATGACTTGCGACGTCGCGAAAACGTATTTTGAGTCACACCGAAACCAGTACGCCTATGACTTTAACATGTTTCAGCTTCGTCGAGATTTAGGATTTGAGTCACATTAGATGTGCACTCGTATTAGGGAATGTATATTCAAAATCGTGCCTATAATGTCTAATGGCTTATTATTCTTTTGGAAAGACCGTGGAATTTGCTAAACAGTCTTCCCGAATCGATCAATTATTATCATTTATATGGGGGCCCTGCGTGTTTTGTTCTTATACGAGGCTCGTCCCGTTATTTTTAGTAGTCCAATCCTAACAAATGCTACATTTTCTATTTTTGGTTTTTCCCTAATTATTTTTTAACTGATATTATAATTTCAGAATCAATGTCCAGGCCTATTATTTATGTTTCTAGGCCTGGACGCTCATGGGCTTGAACTTAATAGACCAATTTGCATATCTGGGTTCCAAAAACCCAGAATACGCAAAAGTCGTTATTTATAAGCCCAAAGATAAATTCAATTGGATTCAGGCCTGCACTATTTTTCAAGCCCAGGCCAAACGAAAGAAAAAGTAGAAAGCAAACTCGGAATTTCATGACAGATATACATGTGCTCAACAACAGTAGGTAAAATTTACCAAATTGTATTTATTTTAGAGGAAAACAGAAGTACAGATTTAACTATCTCAATTCTAAATCCCAGTTATCTATCACTAATTGAATTTGAACAACAGACTACTATTTCACATACTTTATTAACAACATGCTACTCAACCATGTGAATTGAACTGTTATTAATCACTAGTTGTAACTCATACATTTTGATCATGATTATCGATTAATAATCGAACTCAAACAATAAGCTATTTGTGTCAACTTCTTCGAACAGAGATATGATACTTAACTCTGTAAATTAATTACTGATTCGTGCTTGCGCCATTTTAAGTTGTTATTGAACTAATTGAAGTAAAGAGACAAACTAAAGCTAAGTCAATTATCACATTCTAATTCACGAAGACTAATGTGGTTATTATGATTATTATATAGATTACGAACCTAATATTATCTAGGTGAGTTGATTTATGAGTTAACCTATTTTTAAACTAGTTTTATGGTGATTACAACTACATATACTCTACTCTACTCTATCTATTACATTATTAGTCGTATATATACTTTGCTATTACATTTATTCCTATCAAATTACAGAGAATCTAACAAGTAATTAACATAAAACTTCAAACTACAAAAACAGATTTCCAGCTGAACAACTCAATACATTTTCATTTCTTCAAATAGCTGATAGTTACATATCTGGGTTGAAATGTGTACCTGATTCAGCAAAGTAAAAGCTTATAAGTCTAGGATGCAAATGAAAATGAAGGATAATCAGCGATCACAGCAACAGAACAACATAGAGCAAATCACAACAGAACAACAAACAAAGTCGAATACAATCCTCAAATCCAGCAAATAAGCAATCCAAATAATAGAATTGAAGACAACCCAATAGAATCCAATAGTGTAAAGTAGCAGAAGATCCTAATTGTGGTGTATCACTTTTAATTTCAGAAAGTTTCTTTGAATTTCTAGAATCCAGTCCTTTTTCAGGCTTAGTTACAGACTATTTATAGATATTTTTGGTGAAAGTTTAAGGGGGAAATTAAAAAATCTTATTATAAGTTCCCTCCCCTTAATTCTCTAATTAAGTACAGTTTGGTACCTTATTTCAGACTTGAAAAGCCTTCCAGCCCTTGCTGGAAGGTTCTAGGGAATTTGTTTTGCTTCTTTTAAGGGTCTATTACTATAGTGCCCTCACATGCTAAGGATTTTAACAGTTATGCCTTTTTATTTGGTCTATTTTACCCTTTATTTTATGCCTTATTGCAGAAATACTAAGCCTAAAAGTCCATATTATCCCTGCAAGCTCTATTAAATCTACAATTATGCCATTTCTTATTCCTTTTATACCCCTATTACTATGTATTAATTACCCGACCTGTTAATGGTCTGGGTATCCTGAATTAGTTACCTATTTAACTGCTGGCCATCATTTATAAATGATTTAAGACTTGGCCAGCTTTAACCTTAGTTCTTTTCAGTTTTAACCTCTTTAAAGAGGTAACCCTTTTATTATTACTTAACTAATTGAAGTAGGTTTGCACGACTAGCTTGTTTATTATTTAGATTTAGGTTTGCAGAATTAGCCACTCCAATGTTTCAGGAGTAACCCAATTAATCACACAGTCTTAAATCATTTCACTTATAGCCATATTAGGTTACTAATAATAATAGCCAATTTACTAATCACACTTGTCTATTACGGCTATAACCAATACCACAAAGCAGAGTAGGATTAATCATAGTCTAACATATGAATTCATTACAAATACAACCAACTTATGTCATTTTGCACACATAGCCTCAATCAGAAATCATTTATCAATTAACCAAAACTCAGAGGGAAATTAGATAATGTTTGAATCTCAATTAACTAACTCATAATTTCAGACTTAGGCATAGTTAACAAATCAGACATAAAGAAGCATACTCACAAAAAATTTATGTGTTAACTTATAGAAAAACCCTAAGAGGCTCAGTATATCAATTACACGTAATGGACAAGATAGATGAGATAGGCTAAATGATAGAAGCCCTCGGAGAGTTATCAAACAAGAAATATGCAAAGGATTTATACAAGGAAGATGAATCAATCAAAAAACAAGCTAGACAGAAAATGTGTAGAAAACAGAAAACATACAAAGATTAACTACAAAATACAAAGAAAACAACTAAACAGAGTTCATGCAAAAGATTAACTACAGAAGCAAAGAAGGTAAAATAGACAAAGAAAAACATGCAGAAGATCAAAAACACAGAAGACAAGAGCAATAACACTTAGCTTAGCAGGATATGTCTCTTGTGCTATCCTTATTTGTTTATTTCTTTTTCTTTTCCTTTTTTTTTCTTTTTTTTTCTTTTCTTCCAGTCTTCAAGACTTCAGAGACTCAAAGTCTTTTACTTTTCTAGATTTAATCAAACAAGTTTATTTTTGGGTTTTGGTGGTAAAGGGGGTATTATAGATGTTAAGGGTGTATTTGGGGGTGGGTTCATGTTTGGGTGTTCGCCGGAGGTAGGGTTCCAACGAACTTCTTTTGAATATTCGAGCACTTATAGTGAGATTCGAAAGAAATCAAATACGTAGGGTGAAAGATCCCCTCTTAGTGGTTATATGGTGTTATTTTGAGAGGTGGATTCAAAGGTTGAAAGTCACCGGCAAAGATTCCGGTGATCGGACTTTCAAGAAAGTTGAAGTTTTCTGGTTTTTCTAAGGTTTCAAGGTGGTCTTGTGTGAGGAAGAAAGAAGGAAAGAGTTTTGGGGTCGGAGGTAGCTGGAGACGGCCATGAATACAAGCCAGTCTCCATGAAGGTGATGAAGGAGATGAAGGAGATGAAGGAGACGGTGGGAGAAGGGCGGCTAGGGTTTGGGTGTTTGGTTCTGATCTCTAATGATCGAGAGATGAAGTTTATATACTTCCCCAGGCTTGGGCAATCCTAGCCTTTGGATCATTTTTGATCAACGGTCAGGATTGGTCTCTATTAGACGTTGTCATTTGGGTTTTAGTGAAGAACGCATGGCCTCTGTTAGATCATCTTATTTGGACGGCAATGATTTAATCACCAATACTACGTCGTTTGATTTATTCAAAAAGACTCAATAGTGTCCGTTTGATCAGTTGTTTGGATGGCTAAGATTAATTCCTTCAAAACGCCGCCGTTTCCTCTTATAATTGGACCAGATAATGTTTCTTTTGGACTAATGCATTTTGGGCTTGAATTTTGGTCAAATCTATTGTATTTTATGTATTTTCTTGTGTATTTAATTACTTATTTAGTATTTTTCTAATTTTTTGGTATTTTTATTACATTTTTGCTATTTTTCTTTAATTTCCCGGTATATTTGTATTCTTTGTTAGTTTTCTTTAATTTCTTTATTTTTTGTGACATTTTTTAATTAAATCCTTTTTTTAATAATTTCTAATTTCAAATTGTTTCAATCAAAATCACACATTTTACTCATTTAAGCACATAATTGCATATCCTAAATGTTATTTATTTTTAATATTGAAATTTATTTGTCTAGGGAAAAAGCACGCGCTCACAATAGCTAATTGTGCTTCGTGTCCGCATGGAAATAGTCGTGAACACGTATAAGGAATTCAGCTTCGGGGGTTCAAGTCTTCGTGTTCATACTTGTACTGTTGCGTTCGCATAGTAAGCTATAAGGAGGCTTCGTGTTTGCGAAACCTGGACCATGTTCGCGGAGGGAATTTTTACGTTGATGCAAATTTGAGCATTGGGAACGCGAAAAAGGGCCTCGTGTTCGCATAGAGGAAAAGGTCACCTGGGCAGACCTATTTTAATATCATTTCCTCCATTGAGTCTAAGTTAATATCCACCATTGTTGGGCATGTTTGCGAGCTTTTGGACGTGAACTGAAGAGGGTATCGATTGGTCATTATTTTAGGTAAGACTTTTTAATTTAAAACACGATTATATTGTGAAATTGGCCTAGAAATTCATGGAAATTAAGGTAAAATGGAAGAAGTAGGGCTTAAGTTTTGGGATTTTTAAATTTGAATTTGAAGGGCCATTTTGAGATCGGATTTAGGAGTTCTTGGTATGTATGAACTCATGGAGAGATGAGGAATCCATTGATGTGAATTTTATAATTTTTTGAGAAGTGGGTCCGGGGCTCGGGTTTTGTTAGTTTCGAGATTTTTGCGATTATTCGATTGTCTTCTATTGGGTATTGTTCCCTTAGCATATTGTGATGTATTCACTCTAATTTTGGTTAGATTCGACACACGTGGAGGTCGGTTTGAGGGGCAATGGTGTCGCGAGCTAGAGACTACACCGGTTCGAGGTGAGTAATGATTGTAAATTATATCCTAAGAGTTGAAACCCCGAATTTGAACTCATAGTGCTATATTGAGGTGACTTGCATGCCGGATAGAGAGCGTGGGGTAGAGCACAGTTGGGGATTGTGACTTGGTCCATCCTGGTTGTTGATTTTACCGCGTATTTCACTATCATTTGTTGTTTTCACTAGCTTATTACCATACTTAGGGCTTATTGCGGACTGTTTGAACTCTTTGTTAGCTATCATCACTGTTTTCCTCATTATTTGAAATATTATTTGAACTCAGCCCATTTGAATTACACTGTTTCATGAACTCGGCAATATTTTTACTCAACCTTGAGTTTTAATTGATATTTGAACTATTGATTGAGCTGAGCATTATTATATTTACTGATGCTCGAGGGGCTTATAATTATCTTTTGACTGATTGAGGCCGAGGTCCATAAGTGACGAGGCTTTTAGGCCTCGAGTGATATGTGAGAAGACTGTCAGGCCTTGGGTGATAAGTAAGGAGGATTTCAGGCCTCGAGCGATATATGAGGAGGCTTTTAAGCCTCAAGCAATATGTGATGAGGCTTTCAAGACTCGAGTGTATTGTGAGTTTCAGGCCTTATATTGATATGTTCAGGCTTTCAGGCCTTATTATGATAGTGTTTGGGCTGTAGAAGCCCCTCCGGAGTCTGCACACCTACAGTTAGGGCGGTTACCCATGTGATTTTAGAGTGAGCTCGAGGGGCTGATATTGTACTTTGTGACTGATACTGAGCCTGAGGGGCTGATTATGATGACCGGATTCGTTGTCTCATGTGTTACTGCTCCGTTTTCCCCCATTTTATGTTTCTTACATTTTTTCATTGGTATGGGGTGTGTTAGAGTTGATTTGGATTGGTTTTGATGAGAAATGAGACACTTAGTATCTTTAAGGAAGTTTTGTGGACATTATGAGTTCGAAGGATCGGATGTGATTTTCGCTGATTCGGTTAGCTTCAGGAGGTGATATAAGACTTAAGGGTCCGATCGAAATAGATTTTGGAGGTCCGGTGCAAAATTAGGTTTGAATTGGCGAAGTTAGTATTTTAGAAAATTTCGATTAATAGGAGAGATTTTGATCCGAGTGTTGGAATTGAATTCCGAGAGTTGTTGTAGCTTCGATATGTGATTTTTGATGGGTGTGCAAAATTTTGGGTCTTTCGGACGTCGTTTGGTTGGATTTTTGATCGAATGCGTGTTTCGGAAGTTTGTAAAGAACTTAGGCTTAAATCCGATGAGAATTAATGATTTGAGGATTGGAACAAGTTTGAATGATGTTATGGGATATGTTGGTGCTTTTGGTTGAGGTCACAGGGGCCTCGGGGTGATTTCAAATAGATAACGGAGTGTTTTGGACATGGTAATGTGACAGTAGTGCAACAACAGTTGCAGGCCAGATTTGGCCTTCGCGTTCACAAAGATAGGTCCGCGTTCGCGGAGAGGTATATTCTAGAGCTTCGCGGTCGCAATAAGGACCCCGTGTTCGCGTAGAAGAAGGGTTGGTCTCCTGAGTCTTGTTCTTTGCATTCGCATAGTTGTATCAACTAAGGCATCACGTTCGCGGGTGGCTCACTATGTTCGCGAAGAGGAAATTTGGTTAGTGGAATTTTTGGCATCATGGATGCGAGAAGGCCCTCGTCTTCGCGTAGAAGGAATATTTGGAACTGGGCAGAATATTTTAAGTCACTTCCTTCGTGAGCCTAAGTTATTTTCTTCCATTGTTGTGCGATTTTGGAACTTGGGAGAGCTAATTGAAGAGGGATTCAAGGAGAATAGAATGGAGGTAAGATTTTTGAACTTAAAACTCGTATTTATTGTGAAATCCACTTAGAAATTCATGGAACTAAGCAAAAAATTTAAGAAACTAGGGCTTGAGTTTTGGGATTTTTTTAAATTGGAATTTGAAGGGAAATTTGAGGTCGGATTTGGGGTTTTTGGTATGTAGGAACTCGTGGCGAGATGAGGAATCCATTGATGTGAATTTTGTAATTTTTTGAGAAGTGGACCCGGGACTCGAGTTTTGCTAATTTCGAGATTTTTGATATTTTTCGATTGTTTTCGATTGGGCGTTGTCCCATTTTCATATTGTGATGTATTCTCTCTGATTTTGGATAGATTTGATGCGCATGGAGGCCGGTTTTAGGGGCAAAGGCATCAAGAGCTAGAGATTTCACTCGTTCAAGGTGAATAATACTTGTAAATGATATCCTGAGGGTTTGAAACCTCGGATTTGCACATCATAGTGTTGTATCGAGGTGACTTGCACGCCGGATAGCGAGCGTGGGGTACAGTACCGTTGGGGATTGTGACTTGGTCTTTCCTGATTGATGAAAGTACTATGTATTTGACTGAAACTACTTGTATCATCATGATTTAGGTTGATTGCCATGTTTTCGGCTTCGTGCCAATTATTTGAATCCTTCAGGGATTGATATCACTATTTTTGCATTTCTTTGTATATTATTTGATCTCGGTCCATGGTTTTAGTACTGTTTTGCAAATTTAGTCATTTTTCATGATTTGAAATCTTAAATGATATTTTACTGACATTTTGAGTTGAGAACTGCTATTTTATTATTTCCCAAGGGGCATATGCGCGTTTCTGGACCGAGCATGGATCGGGTTCCGCACCGCAGTAGTGTTATAGTGATTTCTGGATATAAGGATGGTTCGGGCTTCATGCAGTTGTGGTATTATATTGAAATTGTGCTTGGGCTGTAAGAGCCCCTCCGGAGTCTGAAGCACCACAGTGAGCGAAGGTACCCAAATAGATCGAGCTGCACGCCGCATCGGTTATATACATTACATTCATGCATTGGTTCCTATTTCTACTACGTGTCATGACATTGAGCACTCTCATTTCATTGGCATCCATGCTACTTTTTGTACTATTTACCAGACAACCTAGTGTTATTAGTTACTAGAGTGTTGTGCCCGAGGGGCTGACTTATGTACTGACTTGCACTATCTGTTTTCGCATACATTTGCTTAACTGTTGGAAAAGATATTTTCAAAAGAGGTTTTAACTGAGCCCGGATGTTATCTAAAGGATTTTTTTTACGGTTTTACTATTTTCTCAAAGGATTGTACTATCCTATATAGCATGATGGAGTGCTCTTGCAGGATTTCTTGCCGCTCAATTATTATTTACTTTTATTGCTCAATGAGTTGGAGTAATCAATTTACCCCCTGTACCTCGTGTGCAGTTGTAGGTATTGTTTATCCCGTAGTGGGTTATTAGCGGATTGAAGGTATTACTATTGTAGATGAGCAAGGTTACCACCAGCGTTCGCGGCACCGGACTTCATCTTCTGATTCCAAATTTTATTTTGTATAATATTGGCCCTAAAGTTGTGTTCAGACTTCTTTATATGCTCATAACTTGTGACACCCCAGTGGGTTGTGTTGGGTTATAAATATTGGTTATTATTATCGTTAAGTTTTATTCATCTACTCACTTATGTTTAGTAATTTTGAAAGAGGCATTGTTGTTTCTCTTGGCTGGTCTTGTCTTCACGAGAGGCACCATAACGACCGGGTTTGGGAATTGGGTCGTGATAAGTTGGTATGAATCTCTATGGCTGAGGTTGGTCTAGGCCAATTCTGCACCACCTCTATCTTCTTCGGGTCAAACTTAATACACTTGCTGGATACCACGTATCCTAAGAAAGACACTAACCCAAGCAAAAACTCACACTTGGAGAACTTTGCATAAAGCTTCTCTTCCATCAATCTCTGTAATACCACTCACAAATGTTGAGCATGCTCCTCCTGGCTACGCGAGTACACCAATATATCATCAATAAAAACAATCACGTACGAATCCTCATATGGCTGAAATACACTGTTCATTAGGTGCATGACCTCGGCTGGGGCATTTGTTAGCCCAAAGGACATAACAAGAAACTCAGAGTGCCCATATCTAGTCCTGAAAGCTGTCTTCATAATATCTGAATCCTTGATCTTTAGCTGGTGATAGCCTGAATGAAGATCAATCTTGGAGAACACCCTCGCTCCTTGAAGCTGGTCAAACAAATCATCAATGTGGGTAGAGGATATTTGTTCTTCACTGTGACTTTGTTTAATTTCCCGTATTTAATGCACATTCTCATTGTGCCATCCTTCTCCTTCACAAGTAGGACCGGTGCACCCCATGGTGATACACTAGAACAAATGAACCCCTTATATAGGAGTTCTTGAAGCTGATCCTTTAATTTTTTCAACTCTGCTGGTGCCATGCGGTACGGAGGAATGGAAATGGCTGAGTTCCCAGCACCTGGTCAATACCAATGTCAATATCCTTGTCAGGCGGCATTCTTGGCAGGTCTGTAGGAAACACATTAGGGAACTCCCTCACAATAGGAACAGAATCAAGACTAAGAGTCTCAGCTCCAACATCCCTTCCAAATGCCAAATATCATAAACAACCTTCCCTAACCACCTGTTGGGACTTTAGGAAAGAAATCACCCTAGTAGGCCCACAGTCAGTCATACCACGTCACTCGATCCTCAGAATACCTGGTATGGCATAAGTGATTGTCTTAGAATAACAATATAGATAGCATGACACAGAGACAACCAGTCTATGCCCAGAATAATGTCAAAGTCTACCATGCTCAATAGCAGTAGATCAACTTAGGTCTCCATACCCCTAATGGACACTAAACACGATCAATATATGTGGTCTACCATAATAATATCACCCACCGGGGTGGATACATAAACAAGTAAAACAAGACACCCCCGGGTCATACCCAAATTATGGGAAAAATAAGAATACACATAAGAATAGGTGGAACCGGGATCAAATAAAATGGAGGCATCCCTGTGGTAGACTGCGATAATATCTGTGATAACAGCATCCGAATCAATAGTATCTGACATGCCCTGAAGAGTATAGAATTGAGCCTGACCACCCCTCAATCGACCTCCCCCTCTAGGGAGAGCCCTGGTTGCCTGACCCTCTCCCCTAGCTGGCGGGGCGGGTGCTAAAGAAACTGGGCCACAAAGGGCTTATCCCTCTGCTGAGACTGACTACCACGAAGAAACTGGGACACATATGCCCAAACTATCCGCACTCATAAAAAATCCTGGGTGTTGAAGAATGGGACTAAAAGGAACCCCGTGCGCCAAAGTGACTAGCTGATACACTCAGACTGGAAGAACCCTGACAGATGGAGCTCGCTAAGAAACCTATGCCAGAAGAGCCTAAGAGATGGCTGACTCGTCTGATAACCCTGATGACCCCAACCAGAAATGATCCACAATACTCAGAGCGGGCCGACTGAGGAGGCCTAAAAGAATTACCTCTACCCTACTAGAATTGTCCCCTAGATGAAGCACCATTGAAACTGCCAGAATCACAAGGCCTCGTGGCCTCACTCTCCTCTCTGTCCTGATGGCGAGCCATCTCAATATCACGAGCAATATCAACTACATCCTCAAAGGAAATACCCAGAACTCTCTCTTAAGTCATCAGAACATGAAGGTCATAGTTAAGTCCATCCAAAAACCTCTTGATCCTCTCTCAATCGGTCGGAACTATGTAAGAGTCATGACGAGCCAACTCAGAAAATCTTGCCTCATATTGAGTCATAGTCATGTCTCCTTGTCGAAGCCACTCGAATTACCTATGTAGTTCCTCTCTCTGAGATTGTGCTACCCACTTCTCTATGAAGATAGTAGAGAACTCCTGCCATGAAAATGGCGCTGCACCTGTTGGCCTACGTCGCTCATACACTTTACACCATGTGAAGGTAGCCTCAGTGAACTGAAATGCAGCTAATGCTAGTCAACTAGACTCTAAATATCCTATCATCTGAAGCATACGCTTACACTTGTTAAGAAAACCCTAGGCATCCTCGCACTAAGCACCGCTGAAAACTCGAGGCTGGACTCTACTAAATTTCTCAAGATGTTGTTGCTCATTGTCTAGCATAGCTGAAACTACAAAGTCCTGAACTGGTGCAACTGGCTGAGCTGGATATGCTTCTGGTGTCTGCAGACCCTGCACTACCTGCTCAGGTGTGCGAGCAGCGAGGGTATGACTGCCTACCCCAACCTGAGAAGTAGTTGCTGTAGTAGTGGATGAAACTACCTGGGCTAGGCCAGTGCAAACTAATAGTATCTGAGCCAAGGTCTCCTGGAGACCCGAAATCACAATGTGCACCTGCGGCGCCTGAACACGTGCTGCTAGAATGTTTGTAGCTGGAGCCTGATCCTGAGCCGGGGCAACTAGGGGAGCAACAGGTGCTGCCCTCGTGGCTCTACGTCTACCATGACCACGACCACGTCCACGACCTCTAGTGCACTCAATAGGTGGTATGGGTGGTCGTCTGTCTAGTCGTGTAGCGTGGGTCCTTGCCATCAACGAGGGAATAGAACATACAAGTTCAGTTCTCGAATCATTGAAGTTATATGATAAGGATTTCAAGAATGTGAAGTATTCCTAAGGGTTCTACAGCCTCTCGAGGATAAATACAGATGTCTTCGTACCGATCCACGAGACTCTACTAAACTTACTCATGACTTGTGAGACCTAGTAACCTAGGATCTGATACCAACTCGTCATGACCCAATACCCAACCCGGTCATGATGGCGCCTCTCATGAAGCCAACAAAACAATAACATCTCATTTTAACACTTATTTTGCATGAGTAAGTCCAAGTCATAGATAATATAATCATAAGTGCGGAATAAAATGTGATAAATAGGGATACCATCCCTAATCAGCCCGAAATTGGGGTATCACAAGTCACGGGCTACTATAGAGACTACTAAAATACTTCAAGTTTTGAACTGGCAAAAAAGTCCAAAGATATTGTAAGTACAGAATATAAGGGAGAAAACGGGGCTATGGACACCGACAGCTACCTCGTCACTCCGGGTGCGCCTGGTTTGGAAAGAAATCAGCGCTCAGGAACAAACTCTACTATGCATGTATCTACACATATGATGCAGGGAGTAATGTGAGAACTCCGACCAAGTGAGTAATAAAAAAAATAATGACTGAGAACATAAAATCCCATAAAGGGACAAATAATGCTATCTCAAGCAGTAAAATCAGTTAAGTAGTAAAACTAGTAAAATATAGCAAGAATTATCTTTAAAAAAATTAAAAACAAATATTCTAAACTAGTAAGAAATGCCCAGAAACCTGCCTCTCGAGCGCAATATCAGACTCTTAGTACAGTATCAGCCATGTGGACTCAGTATCAATCACACAGTGCAACATCGGCCCCTCGGGCTTACTCTCAAATCACATGCGTACCCGTGCTCACGGTGGGTGTGCAGATCTTTGAGGGGATCGTGTAGTTCTTCCCTTTTTGATCCCATTTTCATGAATTTCAAGATGGATTCTACAATTTAATCATGATTTAGGACATAGAAGTTACCTCCAATCAGTCCCAGTCGAAATCCCCTTCATTTCCATCCAAAAGCTCTCAAGGTTGCTCAAAAACCATGGAAATTAGACTTAGCTCGTGAAGAAAATAATACCCTTCAGTCCAGATATTGTACTCTATGCGAACGCGAGGGACCTCTCGTGTTCGCGAAGACCAAATTTTGCCTTTGCCAAAAATACCCTTTGCAAATGCGGTTGCACCCATGCGAACGCGAAGGTCTGGAACCTTAACCTTATGCAAACGCGGATATTACCTCGCGAATGCGAAGGGCAAAAGCCCTGGAATCCAACTTCCTCATATGCGACTCATGCGAACGTGGTGCCTGACCAACTCACCTTACGCGATCACGAGGCCTCAAACGTGAACGCAAAGACCAAAACTCCTGGACCACAAATTCATTCTATGCGTTTGCGACTCACTAATGCGAATGCGAAGAACTATTCTTCTGCAAGAACAAATAGCTGAAATCCTGCAATATTTTAAGTCCTAAAATGGTCTAATTGACCATTCAAAACAACCCCGAGGCCCCCAGGACCTCAACTACAAGAACCAACACCTCGTAAAATATTATTCAAACTTGTTCCAATCATCAAAACACCTCAACTAACACCAAAATCATCGAATTACATTGGATTCCAGCCAAAGTTTCTTAAAAACTTCTTAAAAATGCATTTGATCAAAAACCCAACCAAAACACCTTGGAATTATCTGAAATTTGAACATACATAAAAAATTACACAACAAAGCGACTGTAACTCTCGAAACTCCATTCCGAACCTCGGATCAAAATCTCACCAATCAACCGGATTTCACCAAAATACTAACTTCGCCAATTCAAGCCTAATTCTACATCGGACCTCAAAAATCAATTCTGATTGTACTCCTAAGTCACAAATCATCCCCC
This sequence comes from Nicotiana noctiflora, assembly GCA_032618575.1. Taxonomy (NCBI): domain Eukaryota; kingdom Viridiplantae; phylum Streptophyta; class Magnoliopsida; order Solanales; family Solanaceae; genus Nicotiana; species Nicotiana noctiflora. The sequence continues at coordinate 3,378 of JASVEL010008360.1, read as the reverse complement.
GAAGCTAATCGAATCGCCAGAAATCACATCCAAGCCCTCTAACCCAATAGTCAACATCTAGTTGACTTTTGCAAAATAAGTCTTCCTTAAAGAGACTAAGTGTCTCATTTCCATCAAAACCAATCCAATTCGACTGGATCACCTCAAATACTGAAAATAAATCATAGAGACACATAAGATGAGGGAAACGGGAAGGTAACCCACGTGACGATGGGCCGGGTCCTCACATATAAAATTAATAATTAGAGGCTACAATTGGAGAGAAGCTGATGTAGCAGGGGAAGGCTTCTAAAATTTTGACGAAAGGAGAAGATTGGGAAGACAAGAAAATACAATATTTTATGCCTAGAATAAATAGGAAGAAAATGAAAGTCAGCAAAATTAATAAAACAAATAAAGGTCAACAAACCTTAAGTTGAAATTTTTTTACAATTAATTAGCATTGTGAGTTACTCACGATACTAAAATGTAGAGTTCTTCAAATTCCCAGTTGAATATCCATTTTTAATGATGTCCAAATCAAATAGAAAAGTAAAACATTTCAAACAAAGGTTCAAGCAAATACTATCCAGAATAGAAAGAAAACTAATAAGAAAGCCACTAACCTTCTTCGAGGCAATGAACCGGGTTGTGTCAAGGCGTGCTATCTCTAGCCTCTACTTTGCAACCTCGAATAATCGTCAAACTCCGAAACTAGCACGACGATGCCTCTATTATGGTTAGACAAAATTAATAGAGGCTGAACAAAAAAGAACTCTTAGAGTGCGATTCTAATGAATAAAAATGAGAGAAGCATGGCGAGGAAAAGAATATAAAGCGTTGGGTCCAAAGGGTGTTGATAATAGCCACAATGTCTGGTATTTATCAGTGTAAATTAGGTTCGTAGAGATGATTTTTGGGGAGGATCTATTGAGAAAAAAATTGAAATCAAGGGCTTGAATATTAGTCAAAAGAATTAATTTAATATGAACATTGCGACTCGATGAGCCCTCATGTGATTTGGTCAGAAAACTCGTGACCCACCTCAGGCCTTACCCGAAATTATAATATTTGGTATGTAATTTTAAGATTCACGGGTTGTAAGACACCAAAAGGTCTAACCTGATTATAGATAGACGAGATTGCATGAAATAGGGCAGACACTATCTGTTTGAGGCTGATAAAGGCCAATTCTTTAGCCACAAATAAACTTGGAGACAGAGTAAAAATCAAGGGTTTCAATTGATGTCTAAACTTTGGGTTATGGTTGATTAATTTTCGTTAGGCTCGTTGGCCGAAAATTTGGTTTGAGTTAGATGTGTTTGAGCTATATAATGGCTCAAAATAGAGGGCCTTTCTCTCTTCCTTTGTATATTTCTTTTAAGCTTCTAATTTGGATTATATAATTCTAATGATCACATTATATAATACTCCATAATATTATTAGCTAAACTATTTAATGTTACTTAAAATAATTATGGTAGCGAGAATTCAAATTTAAAAAATAACTTACACTAATTATTAAGTAAAACATCATTACAAATATAAATATTTATAAGATGTTTAATTAATTAAATGGTTTTAATTAATTATATAAAGAGAGAAAAAATAATAATAATAACATAATGATAATAATAATAATCGTAATAATTATAATAGTATTAATAATAATAACAAATAGGCATAATTTGTGTTAAAATATAGTAAAGTAACTACTTTATATTATTAGTGATATTAGAAGATTAAAGAAACAGTTTGGAAGAAAAGAGGGACAAAATTGATGTCAGCAACAGTTTCCCATTTTCGTTTTCTATACCCTTCAACAGACTTCGTTTTCCGGCTTGCAGTCCCCATAGTATCTCCTTCAGATATAGCTTGCTCAACTACAACCTTCTTATATTTACTGCTACCACTCACAAATGTTCCACTTTTTTCTCAATAACTCCATCGGAAGCTCCAACAACAGACTTCTGGATTTTTGTAAATCGTTTTACTAATGAACTAGGTTTATCTACAATATCTTCATAAGCCTCAACTACTAAAATGCTTTTGCCAGTCACAAGTTCCCCCTATTTCATCAGCCTCTTAATTTTTTTTCTTGACGCTCCTCTTTCTTTTCTGCAAGGCGGACTCGGAAGCCATTTTCTGTTGCAACCTAGCAGTGGGTCGCATGTAAGAGGATTTAGGAGTCTTGTAAGGCCCCGTAAAAGTTTTGTGCATAAAACCTAGTAGCTGTGGTGTCATGGTCCGAATAATATGTTAGGAATGCGTAGAGAATTAATTTTTCCGAAAAGTGTCAAATATGCGGTCAAGAATGCGACCGCAAACCTGACATGCGGACCGCATTCTTGCCGCAAAACATTCCAGAAGGCTTCCCAAAAATCATGTCAAAAATGCGGTCGATATGCGATCGCATAATGAATTTGCGGTGCATTTTGCAACCGCATATCACGCATGCGGACCGCATTCTGGCCGCATTCCTTAACAGAACCTGCGTAAATTTGGGGCAATTTTGCGGTCACTATGCGTTGATTCTGCGGTCGCATAGTGCACCGCATAACTGACCCCGGCCCAGATTTTTGTAACATTTTGACCCGATCTCTTCTTTAATATAACACCTTTCTTCTTCATTTTATCATATCATTTTACCAAAATTAGAGAGAGAAGAGAGGGTTTTTAGAGAGAGAAATCTTTCATCTTCAAAGATTGTTCCAACCATCTTAATTCCAAAGGATCCTAGGGCAAGGATTCAACTTCCCAATCTTTTCAAGGTAAAAACCCTAACTATTTTGTTTGATTTTCAGTTTTAAATTGGGTAAAGAGAGGTTTGCATATAATAGCTTTTGAAAATAGAATTTTTACACTCATGCATGATTATTGAACTTGATTTCTAGTAAAAAGAAGTGAGTAGAAGTAAGAGTCTTCAAGAACAAGGTTGGCAAGAGTAGGATATCTTGGGTAAGCATAAAGTAGGAAGTTAACGGAAGAAAACTCATCACCGGTATGTATGGCTAATTTTGATTCTTGTAAAATCGCCCAAATATGTGCGAATTGTTTTGGCATGTGTCAAATTGAGAAATTGTACGAAATTCTTTGATTTCATTGTTGAGCATTCGATTGATGTTGAACTACGTGTGGTGTTGTATGAAATATAAATTGAAAGATAAAAAGGTAATCGAGATTGGTAAAAAATTGGGAACAACCATTGTGATGGCATATTTGGCTTATTGTGGAAGGAATTTGAAACACGTTAATTGTGGTAAATTGTTGAACATGATTATGTGGGCATTCTCGATTTTTGAATACTTGTAACTTGGTTTTGATATTGGCTTGAGAAATAATTGAGAACATGAAACAATGTGCAAGTTGCTTATTTGAACTTGTTGAAATTGTGTGTAG
>JASVEL010008359.1:0-69223 GCA_032618575.1 Nicotiana noctiflora | reverse complement strand
TAAATGATTCTTATCTCGTTTTCTTCATTTTCCATCAATATTATTTGAGTTCCTAAGCCTAATTAGGTGTAAATGGGTAGAAAAATTGAGAATTGAGTATAGTAAGGGTTTTCAAAGAATTTGCGATCTAGAACTCGTTTTGGAGTCGAACTTAAGAACAAATTGTATATTTGAACTCATGGAGGATTGGGCGAACTTATTTTGGTTCGAAACTTGAGTTTCGATTATGTGGGCCCGGGGTCGATTTTTACTATTCCGGGCAGAATGTTGTAAAAATCATATTTAGCAATATGAACTAGTTTGTTAAATAGAATTGATGATATTAAATCAATTGTGTATAGATACGATTGGATTGGAGACAAATTCAAAAGGAAAAGGCATTGCTATGGATTGAATCGTTCGTAAACTTTCGAGGTAAGTGTTTGTTCTATCCTAGCTTGAAGAAATAGGAATTTAGTTATGAATAAATTGTTGATTAAGAGTTATTGGTGTTATACCGGTAATGGAGGTAAATTGTTGAAATTATTATCAATTATTGGTTTGAAACCGGTAATTATAAATATTGTTAATGTAAAGATTATTGGCTAAATGCCGGTAATATATGTATTTATGAATTGGGATCGTGTGGCGCACCGACCACTTATATATTTATGAATTGGGATCGTGTGGCGCGCCGACCACTTATATAATAAGAAATGGGATCGTGTTGCACGCCGACCACAAAGTGATTTAAATGTTGGCATTGGCCATACTTGCCGGTAGCCTATTGATATATTTGGGAGCGGGTGGTACGCCTACCACAAGATGTAGTTACTGTGATAGTTGGGAACGGGTGGTACGCCTACCACGAGATATGAAATGAGAGAGAAATTGAGATATGAAAGTAAGATTTATTCTGTTGATTGGATTATTCTGGATATCACGAGTTATTGACTGTTATTTCAGAGCAGAGTCTTTCCTTATAAATGTACTGTATATTTCAGAGCAGAGTATTTCCTTATAAATGTATTGTATATATATATCTATATTGCAACTGTACAGGTTTAGGTGGGTGACTGGCCTTAGCCTTCTTACTAGTTCGCTGGGATAGGCCAGGCACTTACCAGCACATAGGGTCGGTTGTGCTGATACTACACTCGCTCTTTTTGCGCAGATACAGGTTACGGACAGCAGTAGCGGCGGTAGCGACTTGTGGATTTTCCGACTATTGAGATTACGAGGTAGCCTTGCAGGCGTCCGCAGGACCCGTTGTCTCTTCTATCTATGCTTTTCATTCCGTTATCTCATGTAATCGAGATAAACAGCTTGTATTTTCTTTCAGACAATTATGTGTATTATTCTTAGAAGTTCGTGAGTATTGTGACACCAGTTATGGGTAGTGTATCATATTTGACTAAGTCTTCCGCCAAGTTTGATTATTCCGCTTTAATTTATATGTTTTTAATTTTAATGTCTTAATAAGAATTCGGTAATTAATGGAGGAGTAATTAATATTTGGCTTGCCTAGCTTCCATTAGTAGGCGCCATCATGACCCCGATGGTGGGAAATCCGGGTCGTGACAAAGCTACAACATCTATAGAAATTTTACATAAATATGAAACAACTATAAGAAATGAATTTAGTAGTGCAGAAACAGAAGTAGTAGAACAGCATAGAGAAAAATATTAAATAGAAATCTAATGTCAAAATTAGCAATATGTAATATGTGTTACATAGACGAATATACATATGCATTTAAAGAATTTTACTATAAAGGAATATATAGTATAGAGGAAAGTAAAGAAATAAGAAAATTATATTTTTCAAAATTTCCAGCACCATTTAGTTCAAAAATATTAAAAGATTGGAATAATACAGCATTACAAGATACTTTAGGAGAAAGAATTAAATACTTACAAAATTGGTTTGCAGAATTATGTGAAAAACATAAAGAAGAAGTTAAAATGGAAAAAACGTTAATAAAAAACTTAGCATGTTGTAAAGATAAAACAACACCTCAGTTTGTATGTAATAAAAGATACTATAATAAAAATCATAATAAAATTAAAAAAATATAAAAAGTATAAGTCAAAATTTAAGTATAAAAAACCTAGACGAAGATATTATGTAAAGAAATTTAATAACAAAAGACAGTACCGACCTAAGAAAAAATTATCAGAATGTAAATGTTATAATTGTGGAAAATTAGGACATTTAGCAAAAGATTGTAAAATACCTAAAAATCAAAGAGCTAAGCAAGTATCAGAAATAATAATAAATGACGAAGAATACTTACAAATGGAATACATAGACTATGAATTAGAAAGTAATGATAGTATATATGAATTATCAGAAAAGGAATTAGAATCAATACTAGAATCAGATAATGAAGACAATGAATTAATAGATGACTGAAAAAGAAATAAATATAATAACCCAAGAGGAATACCAAGATGAAGAATCTACGGAACAAAAAGTAATATTTGATGAAAATATATTTGAACAAATAAAGGGAAAATAATTAGAGTTAAGTGTAGAAAAAATATTAGATATACCAAAAATTTAAATTCATAATTAGTGCTAACTATTCAGTAGCAATAAATGATAAAAATATAGATAAATCACTTGTATTATACTGGAAAATGTCAGGAATAGAATTAACCCCAGGTAGTAAGATATTTACAGCAAGATGTAAAAACTTATATATATTAACAACCAAACATAAGATAATGACAAGAAATAAAATAAACAAAATAAAGATAGAAAATCCTTTTGAAAGAATAGTTACAGTTATAGATAACAATGAATATAGTTATAATGAACTGGACATAGAAGAAGACTTAGACATAGTAAAAGAAAGATTAAGCACATCAAAAAGATTGAGTTTTGAAGTAGGACAAACATCATCAAATAAAACAAGCATATTAGATAAGGTAGGATATAAAATACCTAAACTTATAGAGCAATTACCAAAAGAAATAAAACATCATCATTATTACATAACAGGAGTAATGAATGAAAGAAAATACTTAATACTAATAAATACAGGACAAGAAGAAAACTATATAACAAGAGAATTAATCACAGAAGATGAGATACTAACAAGTGAAAAATTATACCCCGAATTACCTAAAGGAATGATAATTAGTGAAGAAATAGCGGAAAAAGAAATAATTATAGGAGGAATAATTATGATAATAAGATTTAAAATATATCAGGGAGATAAAAATATTATATTAGGAATAAAATGGTTAGAAAAAGTTAAGCCATACAACTTAGATAATGAACAACTAATCATACATTATGAAAATAAGAAAGTAACAATAAAAAGAACTATATTATAAATACGAAAATACATATACTAGTAAAAATAATAGTGGAAGGATATTACAATAGATACTACACACCTATGTGTAACGACCCGGCCCGTCGTTACCGGAATTTCCCCTCCGTTATGTTGTAATTACATATCTTATGCTTTTATATCAGTGTTAGAGTCTATCGGGAGAGTTAGGAGTGAATTGAATTGAAAATGAAGCAAATAGCATGTTTGAAGAAAGTTTGAATATAGAAAGTTAACCTAGAGTTTACTATTGAGTTAGAGTGCTCGGAATCGGATTCTGATGATTCAACTAGTTTCGGGGGATCATTTATGGCTTAGGAGAGCAATCGGAATTGAATTTGGAGATCCGGTGTAGAAATAGGCTTGAATTGGCTAAGGTTGAATTTTGGCGAAATCCGAACGGTAGGTGAGATTTTGATCCGGGAGTCGGAATGGAATTCCGACAGTTGCAGTAGCTCCGTTATGTGATTTTGGATATGTCCGCAAAATTTCAGGTCATTCGGATGTCGTTTGGTCGGGTTTTTGATGGAATGTGTAATTCGGAAGTTTTGAAGAAACTTAGGCTTGAATCCGTGTGTAATTGGTGATTTTGATGTTTAGGATGGTGTTTTTATGATTGGAACAAGTTTGTATCGTGTTTTGGAGTATGTTGGTGGTTTTCGTTGGGGTCCCGGGGGCCTCGGGGTGAATCCGGACCATCATCCGGGCATTTTGAACTTGGCAAAATCTGCTGTAAATTGCAGATCACTGGGCAAAAATCCAAGCCTTCGCGTTCGCGTGGCATGGGCTGCGTTCGCGAAGGCCAGGCGAGTCAAGCATCGCGATCGCGAGACAGGGTATCGCGTTTGCGTAGGCCAGGAATCTTGAGCTTCGCGATCGCGTTCAGGATGTCGCGTTCGCGTAGGTTTGTCAGGGTGTGCATCGCGTTCGCGTGAGGGTGATCGCGAACGCGTAGAAGGAAAATAGACGGCTGGGAGCTAGTGCATCGCGAACGCGTTGGGGAGGTCGCGTTCGCGAAGGTCAATCCGGAGCTGGGCATCGCGAACGCGTGGCTATGAACGCGAACGCGTAGAAGAAAAGTCCCAGGCAGTGGATTAAAACCAGAAACATTTCACATACGGGTTTCATTTCAAAAACCCCCATTTTTGAGCCCTAGAGAGAAGAAATCATGGGAAAACGCTGGGAAATCATCGGGTATTCATCGGAGGTAAGTTTCTTGACTCAAAAACATCATTTTATGGTAGAATTAACATCAATCTTCATGAATTTGGGTAGAAATTGTGAAGGATTGTGGCCTAGATATTGAAAACGAAAATTTGGGTTTTGAAAGGCCAATCGAACTCCGATTTTGGTAAATTTTATATGTATGGACTCGTGGCGAGACGAGGGTTCTGGAAATATGAGTTTCGAAATTTTTCGAGATGTGGGCCCGGGGCTCGGGTTTTGCCAATTTCGTGTTTTTTGATATTTTTCGAGTTCTTTCGATTGGGTGATGTTCCATTAGCCTATTTTGATATATTTGTGCTGATTTGTGCTAGTTTTGACGTGCGTGGATGCCGGTTCGAGGAGCTAAGGCGTCGCGGGCATGAGCTTTCGTCGGTCCGAGGTGGGTAATTCTTGTAAATGATGTCCTGAGGGTTAGTAAACCCCGGACTTGCACATCTTAGTGCTGTGTTGAGGTGACTTGCATGCCGAATAACGGGCGTGGGGTGGAGCACCATTGGGGATCGTGACTTGGTCCGTCCCGCATAATAAATAATAACACCTAATTGTTGAAATGAATTGGACTAATTATCATGTTTGGGCTTCGTGCCAATTATTTGAGTCCTTCAGGGATTGGTATCACTGTTTTGATAACACTGTGCATATTTTATTCTAAATTTAAGGTTTTAAATGGTATTATGCTATTCAGCATTCTTATAAGGTTATGAAAAACTTGAACAAGGTCTAAATAACATTTTTGCTGTAAACTAATATGATATTGTTGCCCGTAGGGCTTTCTTGATTATCTGTTAAACTGATTGGGGCCGAGGGCCATATGTTAGGGCATGACATTCATATGAGCATATGCATACACATGCATGGATCGGACCGCACGCCGCAGTGGTATATGGATCGGGCTGCGCGCCGCAGCAGGTGTGATATTAATATTGTGCTTGGGCTATAGAAGCCCCTCCGGAGTCTGGACACCCCCAGTGAGCACGGGTACCCAAAAGGATCGGGCTACACGCCGTAGCGGTCATATGCATTGCATGGCATACATACATTGGTTTACGTGTACTACGTGGCATAACATTTAGCACTCATACATTATTGGCACACATGCATTAGTTGCTTTATTGACCAGATCTCCTGGTGTAAATTGATAAGGAGTGCTGAGCCCGAGGGGCTGATTTGAGTGCGGACTTGCACTGTTTGAGATTGTTCCAGGTATGGATATGTTATCATGAAAGAAAGTAGCTAAAATTGAGATTTCTAATAATCTACTCACATATGCTGAAAAGGAATAAAATGATAGTGTTTTGAAGTTTAATGATAGTTCTGTATTGTGTAGAAATAGATAGTGCCTTGCGTGGTTTTCTTCCCTTCAGCATTATTTACTTTTATTACCGCTGAGTTGGAAGTACTCACACCCGACTCCCTGCACCTTGTGTGCAGATCCAGGTACATTACAGCAGAGCCGATTCCATTGCGGCTCGGGAGTGCTTTTGGACAGTCGAGGTAGCTGCCAGCGTTCGCAGGACCTGATTCTCCAGTTTGTCTATATTTTGTTCGGATCATCCCACACTTGTGCACACTTATATTCACTATTTACACTTGTATATTCCGTAGAGGCTCATGACTCTTGACCCTTCGGTCTATGGGAGTTGGCACGCGTTGGGACTTGGTTCCCTGTTTTTAATATGTATCTATCACTGTTAAATTATTTTCGTATGCTTAAATTGGATAAAGTGAACTTATGGCTTCGTGATTGTTGTTAATTGGTCGGGCTGGCCTAGCAGTGTGCTGGGCGCCATCACGACCAGGGTTGGGTCGTGACAAGTTGGTATCAGAGCCTAGGTTAACAGGTCTCGCGAGTCTTGAGCCGGTTAGTAGAGTCTTGTGGATCGGTACGGGGACGCCTGTACTTATCCTCGGGAGGCTGCGAACCTTTAGGAAACACTTCACATCTTTTGGAATTCTTATCGTGCGCACTTGATTCAGCTTGAGATATAATTTTGAAATTCCTTCCGCACGTCTGTGTACGCATCGAGCGCTCAGTAATATAATTGACTTATGGCTTGCAATTCCCCGATCGAGGGGCGAGATATAATCTCCATGAGTTCATGTTGGGCCAGTCGGGAGGACTTGAGGCCGGATCCTTGTCTATGGCTTGAGCACCAAGGTATTAATTTTGCGAGTCGGTATTATGAAGTTCATACGATCGGTATTGATCCTTATTATGCAAATGGCAGTTTGATAATGGGAGAGCTGTAAGGTATTCAGTTCTTATTGTGATTTGATATGTAGCCCTAGCTATAGGCGTGAGAAATAATTATCATATCTCGTAATTGGAAGGTAAAGTGCCTTATGTGTAGTGGAACGAGTTTAAACTCGGGAAGACTAAAGTGATTTTGATATGTGTTATGATTCGAGCAGGTACAGCGCAGGTTTAAGTATAAATTATGATAATATGATTTGTATAGTGTTGAGATTTAATGTTGTTGAAATACATTGTGATATCTTGTTGAGTTGTGGATGTATTGTTAGAATGGTTTGGTGATTCTCTAGCAGGTGGATAGGCCAATTTACAGAGGAAACTCTGCCGAAATATTTGGAAAAGTTGGGACTTAGAAAGATTTCTGTCACCTAAAGAGAGTGGGCTTATTGGTGGTGCATGTATATCTGCAAGAATTGCAGAAGAGCTAAGGTCTCCGATGATTCGAGTCTCTGTCAAGGCTTGTAAATGACTTGAGTTTAATCTCATATTAACATTTCGGCATCACTTGAGTAATAATGATATGAGTAGTTAAAAGTGCTTTGATGAATGGCTTCGAGCTAAGTTGGGGAGGTTGCTATTGATTAATTGATTGCACTATCGTGTGCTTTGTTGATTCTGTCTCTAAGTATGTTGGGAAATTCTGGTAAAGGTTATGGTGCTTCGTAGATCTGATGAAGTACTAGGGTGTTTTGAACTGCTGTTGGTAAAGAATATTCACCGTATAGAAAAGAAAGATAGCTGATTGTATCTGTAAGTAATCATGTTCTGCGATGTCAGAGTGCTAACAAAAAAAACGAGTGGTTCTACTCAATAGGACAATTGAATTACAGCTGAATAAGGGTGAATGATGCCCGAGAATGGTTTTGCAGTGTTCAAGATTTTGCTTGTAACAGTCAGGTACCTTAAGATTTGTGTTTGTGGCTAAAGATGGCGGTTTCGTTAGAGAAGATCAAGGCTTGTGTTATATCATGTGAATGATGGGATTCTAGGTATCCGTATTGGGAAGTAATGATAACAATTTAAAAAAAAAAATCGCGGGAAGTTCATCAAAAGAAAGTGTGGTAGAATGTGGTACTTTTGGGAAACATTGAGAGAGTATTCAGTGGCCTATGGGTCTTAGACCGTGTGGTCTTGTGGACGAGTCTCGTGTGGTAACATGAGTTGATGTATTATGGTATATATTAAAGGCTGATATGAAATTAGAGATGAATCAGAAAGGAAACTGGGTAAATGGAACGACTTGTTAATAAACCAGAATGGTATAAAAAGGAATACGATTGATTCCTGGTGTGTGGTTGAAGTAATGAGTCTTGCAGACATTGCAGCAAAGCTCTTGAGTGCTGGCAGTTGTGTAACTTGATATGGGTATAAGGACTCAGTCCTGCAGTTAAACTTACGCAACGAATGGGAAGAAATAGTTTGTGATGTGTTTTATCATGGTTTGAAAATGAGTATACTCCTGTAGGTATGCGAATCGTGGAATGTGTAATGAGTTTTCTTCTACATGGGATCACGAAAGTCCTTGACTAGTGAAGTGCGCCGATGTTGAGGCGGAGGAAAGGGATATGAATTTCCATGTTGTCTTAGTGTAATATGGTATATACGATGTGTTATGGAAAGTTGATAATAGTATATCCTAGGTTTTGAGATCAGTTCATAATATATGGGAAGTCAATAAAATTATTGAGCAGCGCGGACAGCTGCAGGTGAATTAAGAATCGATCTTTCTGATGATTTAAGAAAATGGTACTGCTATTTTATTAACTTGGCAGGGAATATGGTCCAAAAGAGACAAGGTAATGTAAACTGATAATATCTAATGGCATGGTGGTATTCTCTTGTTGGATCGACTGTAATAATTGAGTCGTTGATGGCATAGTGAAATTCTTGGATGGCTTTCATGGAACAAATGGGCGCTTGATGTGCGTTATGTATATGTACGGTGGAATACGGAATCAGGCATAGTGATTCATATGTTATATATGTGTAGGAGACTTGAAATTCTCGTTAATCCGCCTATGCAGTGGTTGTATATCGTGTGCATCGGCACCGTTTTGTGATTATTGGAAATCGGAAGCCTTAGAGGCTCTCTCTTGACTTGATAAGGCGAATTCGGATTATGATACTTGATTGTTGACTGGTTGTCATGGGTCAGATTGTCTAGACTAATGTGATATGGAAAATATAGTTTCCTATATCTTACCTTGTATACAATAGTTCCTAGCTTCCGACGAATAGTCCGTATTGGTTTCGCTCGGGGAATAGCACATCGGTTGTGTCTTTTCGGGATTTGATAGCGTATATCTATCGTATCACCACGGGTGAGGTTGATTGCTTGGGTTCAAGACCTAGATCTGTGCGTGGCTAACCGTTTAGAGCTTAGTGGCTTGAGGTGTTTCATGAGTAATAATGTTGGGGTAGAATCACGAATCGTGGCAAGGCCACATGATGTGATGACCTTTCAAGAATGAGTCGTGTACTCCATTCCTATGATGTGAGATGGGATCTCAGTTATATATTATGATGGTACAAAGGAATTGAATTACAGCCCTGTTGTTGGAGTCAGTTGTCATAATTTGAGTATGTTTAGATGTTTCTATTGGAGCTCATGTTGTGCTCATCGTGACTTAGGCCGGTGCTGTGGTGTCATATCACCAGTGCGGTGTGTTATAATCGAAATGATCGTCGAAGCCAATAATGAGTGTGAGTATATGTGATTTGAGCTGGTTAGAAAGGTAATACCGAGATTTGGCTCCGAATTTTGTTGTAGTATCAATTAAAAGGGAAATGAATTCATGAATGGTTGACCTGAGAGATGTGTTCGATATATCGCGTGTGCGGTTGCCGTTGGCAGGATATGATGGTGTTGGAATAAGACTCTATCTAATGAAAAAGGTTTTTCAGTTGGTATTTGGTTATCGTGGGAAATTGTTGTGATTAGGGATTATTGTTCCGAGTGATTGGGTTGTTTGATACATCATATTATCTCACCGAGGTGGCGAGTATGGACTATTACAGTTGGATCGTGTGTATCGTGAGTATAGGCATGGGATTAGCATTTGACATATGATTTCAGAAAGTACAATGTGATTTATGGTTCAGATGGTCTGTGAAATTTTGACTATGTGGTGTTTTCGGACTTATGTGAGATAGGGTGACGTATGATCACCCGGATATATGCTTGGTAAGGTCATTCGGCTATTGGGTGGCTTCTAGTACAACTTTGAGTCCGCTCGAGGACGAGCGTTTGTTTAAGTTGGGGAGAATGTAACGACCCGGCCCGTCGTTACCGGAATTTCCACTCCGTTATGTTGTAATTACATATCTTATGCTTTTATATCAGTGTTAGAGTCTATCGGGAGAGTTAGGAGTGAATTGAATTGAAAATGAAGCAAATAGCATGTTTGAAGAAAGTTTGAATATAGAAAGTTAACCTAGAGTTTACTATTGAGTTAGAGTGCTCGGAATCGGATTCTGATGATTCAACTAGTTTCGGGGGATCATTTATGGCTTAGGAGAGCAATCGGAATTGAATTTGGAGATCCGGTGTAGAAATAGGCTTGAATTGGCTAAGGTTGAATTTTGGCGAAATCCGAACGGTAGGTGAGATTTTGATCCGGGAGTCGGAATGGAATTCCGACAGTTGCAGTAGCTCCGTTATGTGATTTTGGATATGTCCGCAAAATTTCAGGTCATTCGGATGTCGTTTGGTCGGGTTTTTGATGGAATGTGTAATTCGGAAGTTTTGAAGAAACTTAGGCTTGAATCCGTGTGTAATTGGTGATTTTGATGTTTAGGATGGTGTTTTTATGATTGGAACAAGTTTGTATCGTGTTTTGGAGTATGTTGGTGGTTTTCGTTGGGGTCCCGGGGGCCTCGGGGTGAATCCGGACCATCATCCGGGCATTTTGAACTTGGCAAAATCTGCTGTAAATTGCAGATCACTGGGCAAAAATCCAAGCCTTCGCGTTCGCGTGGCATGGGCTGCGTTCGCGAAGGCCGGGCGAGTCAAGCATCGCGATCGCGAGACAGGGTATCGCGTTCGTGTAGGCCATGATTCTTGAGCTTCGCGATCGCGTTCAGGGTGTCGCGTTCGCATAGGTTTGTCAGGGTGTGCATCGCGTTCGCGTGAGGGTTATGGCGAACGCGTAGAAGGAAAATCAGACGGCCGGGAGCTAGTGCATCGCGAACGCGTTGGGGAGGTCGCGTTCGCGAAGGTCAATCCGGAGCTGGGCATCGCGAACGCGTGGCTATGAACGCGAACGCGTAGAAGAAAAGTCCCAGGCAGTGAATTAAAACCAGAAACATTTCACATACGGGTTTCATTTCAAAAACCCCCATTTTTGAGCCCTTGAGAGAAGAAATCACGGGAAAACGCCGGGAAATCATCGGGTATTCATCGGAGGTAAGTTTCTTGACTCAAAAACATCATTTTATGGTAGAATTAACATCAATCTTCATGAATTTGGGTAGAAATTGTGAAGGATTGTGGCCTAGATATTGAAAACGAAAATTTGGGTTTTGAAAGGCCAATCGAACTCCGATTTTGGTAAATTTTATATGTATGGACTCGTGGCGAGACGAGGGTTCTGGAAATATGAGTTTCGAAATTTTTCGAGATGTGGGCCCGGGGCTCGGGTTTTGCCAATTTCGTGTTTTTTGATATTTTTCGAGTTCTTTCGATTGGGTGATGTTCCATTAGCCTATTTTGATATATTTGTGCTGATTTGTGCTAGTTTTGACGTGCGTGGATGCCGGTTCGAGGAGCTAAGGCGTCGCGGGCATGAGCTTTCGTCGGTCCGAGGTGGGTAATTCTTGTAAATGATGTCCTGAGGGTTAGTAAACCCCGGACTTGCACATCTTAGTGCTGTGTTGAGGTGACTTGCATGCCGAATAACGGGCGTGGGGTGGAGCACCATTGGGGATCGTGACTTGGTCCGTCCCGCATAATAAATAATAACACCTAATTGTTGAAATGAATTGGACTAATTATCATGTTTGGGCTTCGTGCCAATTATTTGAGTCCTTCAGGGATTGGTATCACTGTTTTGATAACACTGTGCATATTTTATTCTAAATTTAAGGTTTTAAATGGTATTATGCTATTCAGCATTCTTATAAGGTTATGAAAAACTTGAACAAGGTCTAAATAACATTTTTGCTGTAAACTAATATGATATTGTTGCCCGTAGGGCTTTCTTGATTATCTGTTAAACTGATTGGGGCCGAGGGCCATATGTTAGGGCATGACATTCATATGAGCATATGCATACACATGCATGGATCGGACCGCACGCCGCAGTGGTATATGGATCGGGCTGCGCGCCGCAGCAGGTGTGATATTAATATTGTGCTTGGGCTATAGAAGCCCCTCCGGAGTCTGGACACCCCCAGTGAGCACGGGTACCCAAAAGGATCGGGCTACACGCCGTAGCGGTCATATGCATTGCATGGCATACATACATTGGTTTACGTGTACTACGTGGCATAACATTTAGCACTCATACATTACCGGCACACATGCATTAGTTGCCTTATTGACCAGATCTCCTGGTGTAAATTGATAAGGAGTGCTGAGCCCGAGGGGCTGATTTGAATGCGGACTTGCACTGTTTGAGATTGTTCCAGGTATGGATATGTTATCATGAAAGAAAGTAGCTAAAATTGAGATTTCTAATAATCTACTCACATATGCTGAAAAGGAATAAAATGATAGTGTTTTGAAGTTTAATGATAGTTCTGTATTGTGTAGAAAGAGATAGTGCCTTGCGTGGTTTTCTTCCCTTCAGCATTATTTACTTTTATTACCGCTGAGTTGGAAGTACTCACACCCGACTCCCTGCACCTTGTGTGCAGATCCAGGTACATTACAGCAGAGCTGATTCCATTGCGGCTCGGGAGTGCTTTTGGACAGTCGAGGTAGCTGCCAGCGTTCGCAGGACCTGATTATCTAGTTTGTCTATATTTTGTTCGGATCATCCCACACTTGTGCACAGTTATATTCACTATTTACACTTGTATATTCTGTAGAGGCTCATGACTCTTGACCCTTCGGTCTATGGGAGTTGGCACGCGTTGGGACTTGGTTCCCTGTTTTTAATATGTATCTATCACTGTTAAATTATTTTCGTATGCTTAAATTGGATAAAGTGAACTTATGGCTTCGTGATTGTTGTTAATTGGTCGGGCTGGCCTAGCAGTGTGCTGGGCGCCATCACGACCGGATTTGGGGTCGTGACACTATGATAGACACGGGATCAGAAGTAAATTTATGTAGATATAATTGCCTACCAGAAGAGAAATGGGAAAAACTTAGAACACCCTTACCAGTAACAGGATTTAACAATGAAGGAAGTATAATTACTCACAAAGCAAAAAATATAAAAATACAAATATGAGATAAAATACTTATTATAGAAGAAATATACAATTTTGAATTACCCACAAGAGATATTTTACTAGGAATACCATTCTTAGATAAACTATACCCACACGTAGTAACTAAAACACATTGGTGGTTTACAACACCATGTAAACAAAAAATAGGAGCAAAAAGAGTTCTAAAAAAGAAAAAAACAACTGATTGGATAAAAGGAAGTGAGAAAATAACACAAAAATTAGAAAATGAAAAAGAAGATGATAATAAAATAGAATCAATTATTTTTTCAATAAATACAGTTAAAATAATCCAAGAAAAACTAGAACCATTGTATAGTGAAAACCCATTACAAGGTTGGGAAAAACATAAAACAAAGGTAAAAATAGTGTTAATTGATGAAAATAGTATAATAACACAAAAACCCTTAAAATATAATTTCAAAGATTTAAATGAATTCAAAATACACATTGACGAATTACTAGAACAAGGTTATATACAGGAGAGCAATAGTAAACATACAAGTCCAGCATTTATAGTAAATAAACATAGTGAACAAAAAAGAGGAAAAAGTAGAATGGTTATTGATTATAGAAACCTAAATGCAAAAACTAAGACATATAATTACCCAATACCAAATAAAATACTAAAAATAAGACAAATCCAAGGATATAACTATTTTAGTAAATTTGATTGTAAATCAGGATGTTATCACTTAAAGTTAGAAGAAGAATCCAAAACATTAACAGCATTTACTGTACCCCAAGGATTTTATGAATGGAATGTATTACCTTACGGATATAAAAATGCACCAGGTAGATATCAACATTTTATGGATAACTATTTCAAACAATTAGAAAATTGCATAATATATATTGATGATATATTATTATATTCAAAAACACAAGATGAGCATATAAAATTATTAGAAAAATTTATACATATTATAGAAATATCGGGAATAAGTCTAAGTAGAAAAAAGGCAGAAATAATGAAAAATCAAATAGAATTTCTAGGAATAGAAATAGATAAAAGTGGAATTAAAATGCAAACTCATATAGTACAAAATATAATAAATTCAAATGAACAATTAGATACAAAAAAGAAACTACAATCATTTTTAGGAATAGTAAACCAAGTAAGAGAATATATACCAAAATTAGCAGAGAGTTTAAAACCATTGCAAAAAAAATCTAAAAAAGGATATAGAGTATCACTTTAGTGAAGAAGATAAAAAACAAGTAAGAAAAGTTAATCAAATATGTAAAAATCTACCAAAACTATACTTCCCAGATGAAAATAAAAAATTCACATATATAGTAGATGTCACGACCCAAATCCGGTCGTGATGGCGCCCAACAATCAAGCTAGGCCAGCCAGACCAACCATTTAATTATCACAACGATATCAGTCCCAAATGGACAACCCAAGAAGAATATATGAGTTTAAGAACTCCAATAATAATAATAATAAACAAAATACTGACACTCCCAAAGATCCGGAGTCACAAGTCTAGAGCCTCTAACAAAACCCAATAGGAAATAGAGAGTACGATATAGAAGTACTCAAGTCCGAATACAAAATATACAATAACAACTGGAATGAGAGGAGAAGCTAGGCTCTGCGAACGTAGGCAGCTACCTCAGCAACTCGATGTGACAATGTAAACGCCGGAGATGTCCGTCTACTGCTCCTGTGTACCTGAGTCTGCACACAAAAGGTGCAGGGAGTAGGGGTGAGTACTAAGTACTCAGTGAGTAACAAATATATATATGTAGCTGAAAGTAAGAAATCCACAAAATACCACAATATGAAGCTACACTACAGTCCGAATCTCTTACGAACTAGCAACAATAATACAATACAGCTACCACAGAGTAATCCAACAAAATACAAATGCAATGCAATGCACATAACTGCTACGGCGTGTAGCCCGATCCCATTTAACGTCGACGGCGCTCACTGGGGGTGTGTACAGACTCCGGAGGGGCTCCTACAGCCCAAGCGCAATACTGCTGCGGCGTGCAGCCCGACCCTCATATCAACTACCGCGGCGTGCAGCCCGATCCCACACTCAGTCCACAATAAGCAATTAAGTCACAAAACAATTCATTTTCCTTAATTTCCAGTTCTCAATTCATAATTTATGAAAAATACTTTAACTTTATTAATTTTGCAAAAAGCCGGTGACTTAGCATTTCAAAAGTGTGATTACAATTTCCAGGACTGAGATCAGTGATTTAAGCAATTATAGCTATCACATAAATATTGTCCTCTAAGGACGCTACAGATCGGCACAAGGCCCCAAACAAGGCTTACAGCCCACAAATATAGCAAATACAGTGTATTTCCGACACTAACAACATGTTATTCACTTTCCGGGATGGACCAAGTCTCAATCCCCAATCACAATCAATCCCGCACCTGCCACGGTGTGCGAGCCATGCCCTATTAGCGTCACAATGTGCTAAGCCGGGGTTTCGAACCCTCAAGCTACAATATACACAAACTACTCACCTCTAGCCGGTCGTAGAATCGTCCGCGATGCCTTTTCCTTTGAATTTCGTTGCCTCGTGTGTAGAATCTAGTCAAATAACAATAATTATATCAATTACGGGTCAAAGAATCATAACCCACTTCAATTTATATGAAATTCGCATAATTACACTAAGTTGGTAAAACCCGACCCCGGGCCCCACTCCTCGGAAAATTCCGAAATTAGTACCAACGCGATCCTTATCTCGCCACGAGTCCGTGCATATAAAATTTATCGAAATCGGAGTTCAAATGACCCTCCAAATCCAAAAATCCCGTTTTTAATACTTAGGCCACATTTCTTCAAGATTTCAACCCAATTTCATGAAGATTGATGTTAATACTACCATAAATTGATGTTTTTGAGTCAAGAATCTTACCTCCGACAATACCCGATGACTTCTCAATGATTTCCTCGAGTTTTCTTCTCTCTAGGGCTCAAATGTGTGTTTTGGGGGTGTAAACCCGTAACTCTCTGTTTCTGGATCTTTATTCACTGCCAGACCTCCTTGTTCATCGCGTTCGCGTGACCCTCTACGCGTTCGCGATGAACAGCCTTGCCTTACCCTTCGCGAACGCGACGCTGGCCACGCGTTCGCGATGCTCAAAACCTGCAACCCTTCGCGGACGCGACGCACCCCACGCGTTCGCGATGTTCAAACTCCAGCCACCCCGGATTTCTTCTACGCGTTCGCGATGGACCTCCCGCGAACGCGAAGCACAACACCCCGACCCTACGCGAACGCGACTCCTTCTCCCGCGAACGCGAAGCACAACAAGCTTTGGCCTTCGCGAACGCGACACTGGTCACGCGAACGCGAAGGCTTAGGGACCTGGGCAGAACCTGCAGTTTTCTGCAGAATTTTTCCAAGTTCTAATTGCCCGGTTGATGGTCCGAATCCATCCCGAGGCCCCCCGGACCCCAACGAAAACCACCAACATACCCCAAAACATGATACGGACTTGTTCCAATCATAAAAACACCATACTAAACATCAAAATCACCAATTAACCACGGATTCAAGCCTAAGTTTCTTCAAAACTTTCAAAACTAACATTCAACCCAAAACCCGATCAAACGATGTCCGAATGACCTGAAAATTTGCAGAACATATCCAAAATCACATAACGAAGCTACAGAAATTGTCGGAATTCCATTCCGACCTCCGGATCAAAATATCACCTACCATCCGGTTTTCGCCAAAAATCAACCTTCGCCAATTCAAGCCTAAAACTACACCGGACCTCCGAATTCAATTCCGATTGTTCTCCTAAGTCATAAATGATCCCCCGGAACTAGTCGAATCATCGAATCCGTTTCCGAGCACTCTAACTCAATAGTCAACTCTTGGTTGACTTTTCATATTCAAGCTTTCTTCATACATGCTATTTGTTTCATTTTCAATCCAAATCACTCCTAACTCACCCGATATACTCTAATACTGTTTTAAAAGCATAATATATGTAAATGCAAGGTAATGGGGTGGTAATTCCCGTAACGACGGGCCGGGTCGTTACATTCTCCCCAACTTAAACAAACGCTCGTCCGCGAGCGGGTTAAGAAACATACCTGGAGCATCAAACAAGTGTGGATATCTGCTCTGCATTTCCCGCTCGGTCTCCCAAGTTGCTTCCTCCACGGGACGACCTCTCCACTGCACTTTCACTGAAGCTATATCCTTAGATCTCAGCTTACGAACCTGTCGACCCAAAATGGCTACTGGTTCCACATCATAAGTCAAATCCTCATCTAGCTGTATCGTGCCGAAGTCCAACACATGAGACGGGTCTCCGACATACTTCCGGAGCATAGATACATGGAACACCGGGTGAACTCCCGACAAACTGGGTGGCAAAGCAAGCATGTAAGCCACCTCCCCAACTTTCCTAAGCACCTCAAAAGGTCCAATGAACCTTGGGCTCAACTTTCCTTTCTTTCCAAACCTCATAACACCCTTCATAGGCGAAACTTTCAGCAACACCTTCTCACCTACCGAATAAGACACATCTCGGACCTTCCGGTCTGCATAACTCTTCTGACGCGACTGAGCTGTGCGAAGTCTCTCCTGAATCACCTTCACCTTGTCTAAGGCATCTTGGACTAACTCTGTCCCCAACAACCTAGCCTCGCCGGGCTCGAACCAACCAACCGGAGACCTACACCGTCTCCCATATAAAGCTTCATACGGTGCCATCTGAATGCTGGACTGATAGCTATTATTGTAAGCAAACTCCGCCAAAGGCAAATAATCAGCCCATGAACCACCAAAATCAATGATACAAGCACGCAACATGTCCTCCAATATCTGAATAGTACGCTCGGACTGCCCATCCGTCTGTGGATGAAATGCTGTGCTCAACTCTACCTGTGAACCCAACTCTCGCTGAAATGTCCTCCAGAACTGAGATGTGAACTGGGTACCTCTGTCCGATATAATGGAAATAGGAACTCCATGCAATCTCACTATCTCACGGATGAATATCTCTGCCAACCGCTCTGAGGTATAGGTAGTACACACTGGGATGAAGTGAGCTGACTTGGTCAACCTATCCACCACCACCCAAACTGAATCAAACTTCCTCGCCGTCCGAGGGAGTCCACTAACAAAGTCCATAGTTATTCTTTCCCACTTCCACTCAGGAATATCAATTCGCTGGAATACACCACCAGGTCTCTGATGCTCATACTTGACCTGCTGACAGTTTAGACACCGAGCCACATGGCTCACAATATCTTTCTTCATCTTTCTCCACCAGTAATGCTGCTTCAAATCCTGATACATCTTCGCGGCTCCTGGATGAATAGAATACCGCGAGCTATGGGCCTCTTCCAATATCAACTCACGAAGGCCATCAACATTGGGCACACATAACCGGCCCTGCATCCGCAATACGCCCTCACTATCAATAGTGACATCTCTAGCATCATCATGCTGAACTCTGTCCTTAAGGACAAGTAAGTGTGGATCATCATACTGGCGCTCTCGAATACGATCATATAAAGAAGAACGAGCTACTACACAAGCCATCACCCGACCGGGCTCAGAAATATCCAGCCTTACCATCTGATTAGCTAACGCCTGAACATCAACTGCTAGGGGTCTCTCCCCAACTGGAATATACGCCAAACTGCCCATACTAATAGCCTTCCGGCTCAATGCATCAGCCACTACATTGGCTTTCCCGGATGATACAAGATAGTAATATCATAGTCTTTAAGCAATTCAAGCCATCTCCGCTGCCTCAAATTTAGATCTTTTTGCTTAAACAAATGCTGAAGGCTGCGGTGGTCTGTATATATATCACAAGATACACCATATAGATAATGCCTCCAAATCTTCAAGGCATGAACAATAGCAGCTAACTCCAAATCGTGAACAGGGTAGTTCTTCTCGTGGGGCTTTAGCTGACGAGAAGCATATGCAATAACTCTACCCTCCTGCATCAACACACAACCGAGTCCAACTCTGGAAGCATCACAATACACCGTATACGACCCTGAGGCCGATGGTAACACAAGTACTGGAGCCGTGGTCAAAGCCTCCTTGAGCTTCTGAAAGC
The DNA here is from genome assembly GCA_032618575.1 of Nicotiana noctiflora. Lineage (NCBI taxonomy): Eukaryota > Viridiplantae > Streptophyta > Magnoliopsida > Solanales > Solanaceae > Nicotiana > Nicotiana noctiflora. Next base: position 49,947 of record JASVEL010008359.1, on the reverse strand, counting down.
TCTCTTCACATTCATCAGACCACACAAATGGAGCATTCTTCTGTGTCACCTTAGTCAACGGTGAAGCAATAGATGAGAAATCCTGAACAAACCGACGATAATAGCCTGCCAAACCGAGAAAACTACGAATCTCTGTAGCTGAGGAAGGTCTGGGCCAATTCTGTACTGCCTCAACCTTCTGAGGATCAACCTTAATACCATCACTGGACACTATATGTCCCAGAAAACCCACAGTATCAAGCCAGAACTCACACTTAGAGAATTTTGCATAAAGCTTCTCTTCTCTCAACCTCTGCAATGCCACTCTCAAATGATGTGCATGCTCCTCCTGGCTGCGGGAATATACCAGGGTATCGTCAATAAACACAATCACAAAAGAATCAAGGTACGGCCGAAATACACTATTCATCAAGTGCATGAATGCTGCTGGGGCATTAGTCAACCCGAAAGACATCACCAGGAACTCGTAGTGCCCATATCGCGTCCCGAACGCTGTCTTCATAATGTCTGAGTCCCTGATCTTCAACTGATGATAGCCCGATCGAAGATCAATCTTAGAAAATACACTAGCTCCCCGGAGCTGATCAAATAGGTCCTCAATACGAGGCAATGGGTATTTATTCTTCACTGTTACCTTGTTCAGCTGCCTGTAATCAATGCACATTCTCATTGTGCCATCTTTCTTCTTCACGAACAACACCGGTGCACCCCAAGGTGACACACTTGGACGAATGAAACCCTTATCTAAGAGTTCCCGAAGCTGTTCTTTCAATTCTTTTAACTCTGCTGGTGCCATGCGATAAGGAGGAATAGAAATGGGCTGAGTGCCCGGCACCAAGTCAATACCAAAATCGATATCTCGGTCAGGCGGCATACCTGGTAGGTCTGCTGGAAATACATCCGGAAACTCCCTCACAATGGGGACCGAATCAAGACTGGGTGTCTCAGCTTCAACATTTCTAATGAAGGCTAAATAAGATAAACAACCCTTGCCAATCATTCGCCGAGCCTTTATATAAGAAATCACCCTGTCGGACACATAATCAGTCAAGCCACGCCACTCGATCCTCGGATTACCTGGAATAGCTAGTGTGACTGTCTTGGCATGACAGTCCAGAATCGCATGATAACGAGATAGCCAATCCATGCCTAGGATAACATCGAAATCTACCATGCCCGGTAGTAATAGATCAACTCGGGTCTCCAGACCCCCAATAGTAATAATACAGGATCGATATACCTGATCCACAACAACAGTATCCCCCACTGGGGTAGACACATGTACGGGCAAAGCAAGGATACCACGGGTCATACCCAAATGATGTGCAAAATAAGTAGAGACATAAGAATAGGTGGATCCGGGATCAAATAAGACAGAAGCATCCCTGTGGCAGACTGAGATAATACCTGAAATAACCGCATCTGAAGCACTAGCATCCTTCCTATCCGGAAGAGCATAGAAACGAGCCTGGCCTCCACCAGTACGATCCTCACCCCTAGGGCGACCTCTGGATACCTGGCCACCAGTCCTAGCCGACTGTGCTGGCGCCGAAGAAACAGGAGTAGAAGACGAGGGCTGATCCCTCTGCTGAGACCGCTTACGAAGCCACTGAGGACACTCTCTCCCGATATGGCCCAAATCACCGCACTCAAAACAACGGCCTGAAGATGGAAGAAGGGGCTGCTGAGGACCCCTCGCTACCGATGAATCCTGTGCTGAGGAAACAGGAGCAGAGCTCTGAGCTGGAAGAGCACTCAGTGCAGGCTGACTCTGCTGGCGGCCCTGCTGACCCTGATAACCCTGCTGGCCTTGACGACCCCGATCAGATGGAACCCCACTGGAATCTGTACGTCCAGACTGATGAGATCTGAAGGAGCGACCTCTGCTATGCTGAAATTGGCCCCTAGACGGAGCACCACTGTAACTGCCAGTACTCCGAGGCCTCTTAGCCTCTCTCTCCTCTCGCTCTCTGCGGCGATCTGTCTCAATGTGACGGGCAGCATCCACCACCTCCTCAAAGGTAACTGTCGAAACTCTCTCCCCGGTCATCAATATGCGGATGGGATAAATAAGACCATCAATAAATCTCCGGATCCTCTCCCTGTCGGTAGGAACCATCCACATGGCATGACGGGCCAGCTGTGTGAATCTCATCTCATACTGATTAACTGTCATCTCTCCCTGCTTCAACCACTCGAACTGACGTCGCAGCTCCTCTCTCCGAGACCGAGGCACGTACTTCTCCAAAAATACCATGGAGAACTGCTGCCAAGTGAGGGGCACTGCCCCAGCGGGCCTACGCCTCTCAAAATCCTCCCACCACTGAAATGCTGCACCTGTGAACTGAAAAGTGGTGAATGAAACACCGCCGGACTCTAGAATACCCGCAGTGCGAAGCATGCGCTGACATCTGTCAAGAAAACCCCGGGCATCCTCGCCCTCGCCTCCACTAAAAGTCGGAGGCCGTAGCCTCTCAAATCTCTCCAAACGACGCCGCTCATCGTCGGGCATAACCGGAACCACATATGCAGAGGAGCCGGTGCAACGGGCGCAACCGGCCGAACCGGCTCGGGTGTGCGAGCCACGGGGTCCGATTCCCTCCCCTCGCCCGTGAAGATGACACCGCAGCAGTAGCGAGCGAACTACCCGTGCCAATCCCGTGCACACCGATAATATCCGAGCCAAGGTCTCCCGAAGACCCGGGTATCACAATAGGCACCGCCGGTGCTTGAGCCTGAGCCGCCGGAGCGTTCGCCGCCGGAATCCGGTCCCAAGTCCGGGCCACCGGTGGGTCGGCAGTGTGCCGGTGCCGGTGCCCTACCTCTACCACGACCACGGCCTCTCGGGTGCCAACGGTGGTCGTCCGCCACGTCCGTTAGCTCGTGTTCTCGCCATCTCGCGAGAGAATAGAATATGGAAAGATTTAATTTCATGATAACACAAATCGCACGATATGAATTCAAGAAAATGAGGTTTTTCCTAAAGTTTCGTAGCCCTTCGAAGATAGATACGGACGTCTACGTACCGATCCGCGAAAGCCTACTAAACCGGCTCATGACTCGCGAGTCCTAATAACCTAGAGCTCTGATACCAACTTGTCACGACCCCAAATCCGGTCGTGATGGCGCCCAACAATCAAGCTAGGCCAGCCAGACCAACAATTCAATTAACACAACGATATCAGTCCCCAAAGGACAACCCGGAAGAAATATATGAGTTTAAGAACTCCAATAATAATAATACTGAACAAAATACTGACACTCCCAAAGATCCGGAGTCACAAGTCTAGAGCCTCTAACAAAACCCAATAGGAAATAGAGAGTACGATATAGAAGTACTCAAGTCCGAATACAAAATATACAATAACAACTGGAATGAGAGGAGAAGCTAGGCTCTGCGAACGTAGGCAGCTACCTCAGCAACTCGATGTGACAATGTAAACGCTGGAGATGTCCGTCTACTGCTCCTGTGTACCTGAGTCTGCACACAAAAGGTGCAGGGAGTAGGGGTGAGTACTAAGTACTCAGTGAGTAACAAATATATATATGTAGCTGACAGTAAGAAATCCACAAAATACCACAATATGAAGCTACACTACAGTCCGAATCTCCTGCGAACTAGCAACAATAATACAATACAGCTACCACAGAGTAAATTCAACAAAATACAAATGCAATGCAATGCACATAACCGCTACGGCGTGTAGCCCGATCCAATTTAACGTCGACGGCGCTCACTGGGGGTGTGTACAGACTCCGGAGGGGCTCCTACAGCCCAAGCGCAATACTGCTGCGGCGTGCAGCCCGACCCTCATATCAACTACTGCGGCGTGCAGCCCGATCCCACACTTAGTCCACAATAAGCAATTAAGTCACAAAACAATTCATTTTTCCTTATTTCCATTTCTCAATTCATAATTTATGAAAAATACTTTAACTTTATTAATTTTGCAAAAAGCCGGTGACTTAGCATTTCAAAAGTGTGATTACAATTTCCAGGACTGAGATCAGTGATTTAAGCAGTTATAGCTATCACATAAATATTGTCCTCTAAGGACGCTACAGATCGGCACAAGGCCCCAAACAAGGCTTACAGCCCACAAGTATAGCAAATACAATGTATTTCCAACACTAACAACATGTTATTCACTTTCCGGGATGGACCAAGTCTCAATCCCCAATCACAATCAATCCCGCACCTGCCACGGTGTGCGAGCCACGCCCTATTAGCGTCACAATGTGCTAAGCCGGGGTTTCGAACCCTCAGGGCTACAATATACACAAACTACTCACCTCTAGCCGGTCGTAGAATCGTCCGCGATGCCTTTTCCTTTGAATTTCGTTGCCTCGTGTGTAGAATCTAGTCAAATAACAATAATTATATCAATTACGGGTCAAAGAATCATAACCCACTTCAATTTATATGAAATTCGCATAATTACACTAAGTTGGTAAAACCCGACCCCGGGCCCCACTGCTCGGAAAATTCCGAAATTAGTACCAACGCGATCCTTATCTCGCCACGAGTCCGTGCATATAAAATTTATCGAAATCGGAGTTCAAATGACCCTCCAAATCCAAAAATCCCGTTTTTAATACTTAGGCCACATTTCTTCAAGATTTCAACCCAATTTCATGAAGATTGATGTTAATACTACCATAAATTTATGTTTTTGAGTCAAGAATCTTACCTCCGACAATACCCGATGACTTCTCAATGATTTCCTCGAGTTTTCTTCTCTCTAGGGCTCAAATGTGTGTTTTGGGGGTGTAAACCCGTAACTCTCTGTTTCTGGATCTTTATTCACTGCCAGACCTCCTTGTTCATCGCGTTCGCGTGACCCTCTACGCGTTCGCGATGAACAGCCTTGCCTTACCCTTCGCGAACGCGACGCTGGCCACGCGTTCGCGATGCTCAAAACCTGCAACCCTTCGCGGACGCGACGCACCCCACGCGTTCGCGATGTTCAAACTCCAGCCACCCCGGATTTCTTCTACGCGTTCGCGATGGACCTCCCGCGAACGCGAAGCACAACACCCCGACCCTACGCGAACGCGACTCCTTCTCCCGCGAACGCGAAGCACAACAAGCCTTGGCCTTCGCGAACGCGACATTGGTCACGCGAACGCGAAGGCTTAGGGACCTGGGCAGAACCTGCAGTTTTCTGCAGAATTTTTCCAAGTTCTAATTGCCCGGTTGATGGTCCGAATCCATCCCGAGGCCCCCGGGACCCCAACGAAAACCACCAACATACCCCAAAACATGATACAGACTTGTTCCAATCATAAAAACACCATACTAAACATCAAAATCACCAATTAACCACGGATTCAAGCCTAAGTTTCTTCAAAACTTTCAAAACTAACATTCAACCCAAAACCCGATCAAACGATGTCCGAATGACCTGAAAATTTGCGGACATATCCAAAATCACATAACGAAGCTACAGAAATTGTCGGAATTCCATTCCGACCTCCGGATCAAAATATCACCTACCATCCGGTTTTCGCCAAAATTCAACCTTCGCCAATTCAAGCCTAAAACTACACCGGACCTCCGAATTCAATTCCGATTGTTCTCCTAAGTCATAAATGATCCCCCGGAACTAGTCGAATCATCAGAATCCGGTTCCGAGCACTCTAACTCAATAGTCAACTCTTGGTTGACTTTTCATATTCAAGCTTTCTTCATACATGCTATTTGTTTCATTTTCAATCCAAATCACTCCTAACTCACCCGATATACTCTAATACTGTTTTAAAAGCATAATATATGTAAATGCAAGGTAATGGGGTGGTAATTCCCGTAACGACGGGCCGGGTCGTTACAATAGTAGAATCAGACGCAAGTGAAAAAAGTTATGGAGGAGTATTAAAATACAAGTATGATAAAGAAAAAATAGAACATCACTGTAGGTATTATTCAGGAACATTCACAAACCCAGAGATAAAATGGGAAATTAATAAAAAAGAATTATATGCAGTATATAAATATTTATTGGCATTCGAACCATATATTGTATATAATAAGTTTATTATAAGAACAGATAATACACAAGTAAAATGGTGGCTAACCAGGAAGATACAAGATTCAGTTACAACAAAGGAAATACGAAGGCTTGTATTGAATATACCGAATTTTACATTTACAATTGAAGTAATTAGTACTAACAAAAATATGATTGCATACTACCTATCAAGACAAAGCTACACAAACTGAAGAAATAGATACAACAAAAGATATGATCTCAATCCTTGAGAAATTAACCTATCAAATGGATAATATGGGAACGAGAATACAAAAGCTAGAAGATGCCAAAAATCTAAGTCAACAGCATGACTCTAAAGATGCGGATATAAGTCAATCGGAAGACTATAAAATTCCAGAGCTACAAGGTGACGTTGGGAAACACCTTAAAACCTGTGACGACCCGGCCCGTCGTCACGGAAATTACCACCCCGTTATGTTGGAATTACATGTTTTATGATTTTATATCAGTGTTAGAGTCTATCGGGTGAGTTAGGAGTGAATTGGATTGAAAATGAGGCATATAGCCTTTTTGAAGGAAACTTGAATAAGGAAAGTCAACCCGGAGTTGACAATTTGGTTAGAGGGCTCGGAATCGGATTCTGATGATTCGGTAAGTTCCGGGAGGTGATTTGTGACTTAGGGGAGCGATCGGAATTGAATTTGGAGGTCCGGTGTAGAAATAGGCTTGAATTGGCTAAGGTTGAATTTTGGCGAAAATCCGAACGGTAGGTGAGATTTTGATCCGGGGGTCGGAATGGAATTTCGACCGTTGCAGTAGCTCCGTTAGGTGGTTTTGGATGTGCCGGCAAAATTTCAGGTCATTCGGACGTCGTTTGGTCGGGTTTTTGATAGAATGTGTAATTCGGAAAGTTTTAAGGAATTTAGGCTTGAATCCGTGTGTAATTGGTGATTTTAATGTTTAGGATGGTGTTTTTATGATTGGAACAAGTTCGCATCGTGTTTTGGAGTATGTTGGTGGTTTTCGTTGGGGTCCCGGGGGCCTCGGGATGAATTCGGGGGTCCAAACGGACCATTTTTGTGCCAAATGCACTGCTGTTTCTGCTGCAATTAGTGCAGAAGATTTTTGTGCTTCGCGATCGCGAAGCTATGTCTGCGATCGCGTAGGGTTAAGCTGGGAAGCTCTGCGATCGCAATGGGGAGACTTCGATCGCGTAGTGTATTGGAGTGAGGCCAGAAAAGTTGTTCTTCGCGATCGCGGGAAGAGTGATACGATCGCTTAAGGTCGACTGGTTGTGCATCGCGATCGCGATGTGTAGTGTGCGATCGCGTAGGTCTGGGATTTAGAGCAGTGCGATCGCGGGTGGTTTCACGCGATCGCGTAGTGTTGAGGCATGAGGCAGTGCGATCGCGTAGGAAATGTCGCGATCGCGTAGAGTGATTTTGGAGCCTGGTTAATTTGTGCATCGCGATCGCGAGCTTTGGGCTGCGATCGCAGAGGGTCGCCTGGCAGTCAGTGAATTTATATAACAGAACAGTCCAATCGCGAACCCCATACCCAAAACCTCCATTTTTGAGTTCCAAGAGAAGATATTGACGGGAGATTGCTGGGAAATCATCGGGGTTTCGTTGGAGGTAAGTTTTGTGGCTTAATTACATCATTTTAACATGAGATCTTTGGTTAAATCCCTGCGAATGGAAGATTAAAGGTGGGTTTGAGCCCTAGGCCTAAATTGAAGAAAAACACTGATTTGAGTGGGCAAATAGAGTCCGATTTTGGTAAATTTTATATGCCTAGACTCGTATCTAGATGAGGATTCCGAATATGTGACTTTTTTAATTTTTCGACAAACGTACCGAAAGTCGGGTTTTGACAACATTGGGAATTTTGATGTAAATTGAGTTGTATTGATTGGGTGTCGTCCCATTGGCCTAATTTGTTATATTTCTACTGTATTTGATCAGATTCTACGCGTGCGGAGCTTGATTCTCGTGGCAAGGGCATTGCGGAGTAGTTGTCGCACCGTATTGAGGTGAGTAATAGATGTGGGTGATGACCAGCGGGTTCGAAACCCCGGTATACCACTTTGTGACGCTGTATAGCGGCGAGACACGAACTCTCTGATGAGTGCGGGGTCGATTGTGATTGGGGACTATGGCTTAGTCCGACTTGCTATTCTTGAGCCGTCGAACCTCCTTCTCGGATGGTTGCATACTATATATTGAGATATTGGCCACTCTTGAGCCGAGGAACCCCTTCTTGGGCGGTTGAGTATACTTGTGGGCCGTGAGCCAGTTATTGGATCCCGCGAGGATCGTTATCATTGTCTTATCATATTGACATGTTAGTTACTACCGATCCGTAGCTATTTCTGTTATCATGCTATTTCCAATCTCTGGAACTTGGTATTACTGTTTAACAACTAAAAAATGATAAAAAGGTTTTCAAAACTACTTTTGAGCCTGCGAGGCTGTATTTGCATATTAGCTGACTGGTAGTGGATCGGGCTGCGCGCCGCAGCAGTACATATATCGGATCGGACTGCACGCCGCAGTGATATTGTGCTTGGGCTGAAGGAGCCCTTCCGGAGTCTGAACCCCCACAGTGAGCACAGGTACCCAAATTGGATCGGCTACGCGCCGTAGCGGTCATATCATGCATTGCATTGCATTTAGCTACATCTGCTAGCTGTTATACTGTTTTGCTGGTACTTGATGGAACAGGTACAGTGAATATTGATTCTATGACAGGGTAGCTGATTATAGCTTTACATAGTGTTTTATTGCGGATTTCTTATCCGCGCTGTCTTACCCTTGTTTATTACCACTGAGTCTGGCAGTACTCATTTTACTCCCTGCACCTTGTGTGCAGATCCAGGTACCTCTCAGCAGTGATCCAGTAGCTGTGCGAGGCGACATCTGTGGGATATACGAGGTAGCTGCAGAGTCCGCAGGACCCGATATTCCTTCTTACTGTCTTTTGATTCTTTATTGATATTTCTTTCCGCACTTGGTATCTTGTAAACCTTAGACACTCATGTTCAGTAGAGGCTCATGACTTTTGACCCTTCGGTCTATGGGAGTTGATGTATTATTGTACCGACCCCAAATCTGGTCGTGATGGCGCCCAGCACATTGCTAAGCCAGCCTGACCAATCAATAACAATAACGGAGCTAGAAGCTCTCTTTAGCCCATTTAAGCATATCAAATCACGAAGCAATAGCGATACATATAACGAAAACGGGGAACCAAGTCCCATAATACACCAACTCCCATAGACCGAAGGGTCAAGAGTCATGAGCCTCTACTGATCATAAGTGTATAAAGGTTTACAAGAATACCAAGTGCGGAAAGAAATGTCAATACAGAATCAAAGACAGTAAGAAGGAATATCGGGTCCTGCGGACTCTGCAGCTACCTCGAATATCCACAAATGTCGCCTCGCACAGCTACTAGATCACTGCTGAGAGGTACCTGGATCTGCACACAAGGTGCAGGGAGTAAAATGAGTACTGCCAGACTCAGTGGTAATAAACAAGGGTAAGACAACGCAGATAAGAAATCCGCAATAAAGCACTATGTAAAGCTGTAATCGAATACCCTGTCACAGAATCCATATCAACTGTACCTGTACCAATAAGTACCAGCAAAACAGTATAACGACTAGCAGATGTAGCTAAATGCAATGCAATGCATGATATGACCGCTACGACGCGTAGCCCGATCCAATTTGGGTACCCGTGCTCACTGTGGGGGTTCAGACTCCGGAGGGGCTCCTACAGCCCAAGCACAATATCACTGCGGCGTGCAGTCCGATCCAACATATGTACCGCTGCGGCGCGCAGCCCGATCCACTAATAGTCAGCTAATTTGCAAATACAGCCTCGCAGGCTCAAAAGTAGTTTTTGAAAACTCTTTATCATTTTCAGTTGGAAAACAATAATATCAACTTCCAGAGATTGGAAATAGCATGATAACAGAAATAGCTACGGACTGGTAGTAACTAACATGTCAATATGATAAAACAATGATAACGATCCTCGCAGGATCCAATAACTGGCTCACGGCCCACATGTATACTCAACCGCCCAAGAAGGGGGTTCCTCGGCTCAAGAGTGGCCATTATCACAATATATAGTATGCAACCATCCGAGAAGGAGGTTCGACGGCTCAAGAATAGCCTAATATCATATAACACAGTATCAACAAGTCGGACTAAGCCATAGTCCCCAATCACAATCGACCCCGCACTCACATGAGAGTACGTGTCTCGCCACTATACAGCGTCACAAAGTGGTATACCGGGGTTTCGAACCCGCTGGTCATCACCTACATCTATTACTCACCTCAATACAGTGCGACGACTACTCCGCAATGCCCTTGCCACGAGAATCAAGCTCCGCACGCGTAGAATCTGATCAAATACAGTAGAAACACAACAAATTAGGCCAATGGGACGACACCCAATCAAAACAACTCAATTTACATTAAAATTCCCAAAGTTGAGAAAACTCGACTTTCGGTACGCTTCTCGAAAATTCACGAAAGTCACATATTAGGAACCCTCATCTCAATACGAGTCTAAGCATATCAATTTTACCAAATTCGGACTCCATTTGCCCATTCAAAACCTTGATTTTCTAAAGTTCAAGCCTAGGGTTAATTCTTCCATGAATCACCCCAAATTCCTCCATTTTCATGATATAATTGCATAATATTATCAATACTAATCATAGTTTAAGTCCATAGTTGATTACCTGATGATTTCCCTTGAGTTTCTCTTCAAAATCGTCCAAATCGCCTCCTTAAGCCGAGACCCAAATGTGTGAAATATTTCTGAAATTTTCTAACTTCTGATACAATTAATTCACTGTGATTTTCGCTTCTGCGGACCATTTTCCGCCCCTGCGGAACCGCTTCTGCGGAATACCCTACGCCTCTACGGTCCTTTCCGCTTCTGCGGACAGGAGTCCGCTCCTCCGAGCCCGTATCTGCGACCAGAGGGTCACTTCTGCGTTTCCAGGCCTAGCCGGCCAATTCCTCTTCTGCGGCTCACTTTCCGCACCAGCGGTGCCGCTCCTGCGGACGAAACACCGCTTCCGCGATCAACAGCGCTTCTGCGCTCCTGTATCCGCTTCTGCGGACTCGCTCCTGCGCCCCCATTTCCGCAGGAGCGAAAACAACAGAACCAGAATCCCAAACCTGCAATTTTCCACATTTTTTCCCGTTTAGCCAACCGAAAACACCCCGAGGCCCCCGGGACCCCATCTAAACACACCAACACATCCTAATACCTTATTCAAACTTGCTCCAATCCTCAAAACACATCTAACAACATCAAAACCCATAATTCACATCGAATTCAAGCCTAAATTGCTTAAAACATTCCGAATTACACAATCAATCAAAAACCCGACCAAACGACGTCCGAATGACCTGAAATTTTACGGACATATCCAAAATCACATGATGAAGCTACAGGAATTGTTGGAATTCCATTCCGACCCCCGGATCAAAATCTCACCTACTGTTTGGATTTCGCCAAAATTCAACCTTAGCCAATTCAAGCCTATTTCTACACCGGGCCTCCAAATTCAATTCCATTGCTCCCCTAAGTCACAAATCACCTCCCGGAACTAACCGAATCATCAGAATCCGATTCCGAGCCCTCTAACTAAATAGTCAACTCCGGGTTGACTTTCCTTATTCAAGTTTCCTTCAAAAAGGCTATATGCCTCATTTTCAATCCAAATCACTCCTAACTCATCCGATAGACTCTAACACTAATATAAAATCATAAAACATGTAATTAAAACATAATGGGGTGGTAATACCTGTGACGACGGGCCGGGTCGTCACATTCTCCCCCTCTTAAGCAAACGCTCGTCCTCGAGCGGGTCAAGAAACATACCTGAAGTCTCAAACAAGTGAGGATATCTGCGCTCCGCATCTCCCGCTCGATCTCCCAAGTGGCCTCCTCCACGGGTCGACCTCTCCACTGAACCTTAACTGATGCAATCTCCTTAGACCTCAATTTTCTCACCTGCCATCCCAAAATGGCAATAGGCTCCACATCATAGGATAGATCACCATCAAGCTGAATGGTACCGAAATCTAATACATGAGACGGATCTCCAATGTACTTCCGGAGCATAGACACATGGAATACTGGATGTACGCTGGATAAGCTGGGCGGCAAGGCCAACTCATATGCCACCTCTCCAACTCTCTTAAATATCTCAAAAGGACCAATGTACCTGGGACTCAACTTCCCTTTCTTCCCGAACCTCATGACACTCTTCATAGGTGAAACCTTCAACAATACTCTATCACCAACCATGAAAGACAACTCTCGAACTCTACGGTCCGCATAACTCTTCTGGACGAGACTGTGCTGTACGAAGCCTCTCCTGGATCAACTTTGCTCTATCCAGAGCATCCTGAACTAACTTAGTCCCTCTCAATCTATCCTCACCAGGATCAAACCATCTCACGGGGGATCTACACCGTCTGCCATACAATGCCTCATACGGGGCCATCCGAATACTCGACCGATAACTGTTGTTTTAGGCAAACTCAGCAAGTGTCAAGAACTCATCCCACGAACCACCAAAGTCAATCATGCATGCTCGCAACATGTCCTCCACGATCTGAATAGTGCGCTCAGACTGCTCGTCTGTCTGGGGGTGAAATGCTGTACTCAACTCAACCCGCGTACCCATCTCTCGCTGAAATGCTCTCCAAAACTGAGAAGTGAACTGAGTACCCCTGTCGGATATGATAGACACTGGGACCCCATGCAACCGGACAATCTCTCGAATAAAGATTGTTGCCAACCGCTCCGATGAGTAGGTAGTACTAACTGGAATGAAGTGAGCAGACTTGGTCAGCCTATCCACAATCACCCAAATAGAATCAAACTTCCTCGCCGTCCGAGGGAGTCCAGTAACAAAGTCCATAGTGATCCTCTAGCATGTTTGGGCCAAGGTGTAACGACCCGGCCCAACACTGCGTAGATAACGTCCAGTTGACTTTTCCCAACTATTCCTTCTTCTAAGAGACTTTTTGTCTCATTTCCAACTAAACTCAAGCCGAATTGACTCAAACTCGCCAAACATGCATATTGAAATATTAACAAGCATTTAACGGGGATAACGAGGTGATAATTCACATGATGACGGGCCGGGTCATCACATTGGGGTGCAGTGGTTCCTGGAACAGGCACCGTAGGTCTCCAAATATCCCACATCGGAATTGAGAGGGAGTCCTGGGCTAGTTAAGTAGTGATGCTGGACCAACATGTGGTAGACGCATTTTCCCCAGTGGTTCCTGTAACAGGCCTGGGGAGGAACAAATCCGCACGGTCTAGGCCCAAAGCGGACAATATCTACGCAGTGTTGGGCCGGGTCGTTACAATTGGTATCAAAGCCGACTCTCTAAGTACGATGCGTTGGGTACCGTCAACGAGGACGTTGAGTCCTTGTTGGTGGGCGGGGTGCAGTGGTTCCTGGAACAGGCATTGTAGGTCTCCAAATATCCCACATCAGAATTGAGAGGGAGTCCTTGGCTAGTAACGTAAAGGCCTTGGACAATATTGGTAGACGCGTTCTCACGTGGTTCCTGGAACATGCACGTGAGGAACAAAACATTGAGGGTACAGTGGTTCCTGGAACATGCACTGTATACCAGAGGGGACAATATCCTGTGGGTATGGGGCCAGCTTCTGGGCCAACTCTGATACTACAAGATGCGTTTTCCCCAGTGGTTCATGTAACAGGCCTGGGGAGGAACAAATCCGTGCGGGCTAGGCCCAAAGTGGACAATATCTACGCAGTGTTGGGTCGGGTCGTTACAATTGGTATCAGAGCCTAGGTTAACAGGTCTCGCGAGTCATGAGCCGGTTGGTAGAGTCTCGTGGATCGGTACGGGGACGCCTGTACTTATCCTCGGGAGGCTGCAAACCTTTTAGGAAAGCTTCAAATTCTTGAAATTCTTATCGTGCGTACTTGATTCAGCTTGAGGTATGATTCTTGAAATTCCTTCTACACGTTGATGTGCGCACTCGAGTGCTTAGTGATAATTTGCCTTGATGACTTATGATTCCCCAATCGAGGGACGAGATATTATCTCTGTGAATTCATGTTGGGCCAGTTGGGAGGACTTGAGGCCAGATCTTTGTCTATGGCTTGAGCATCGAGGTGCTAACTTCGCGAGCCGGTATTATGAAATTCATGCGATCAGTATTGATCTTAATCGTGAAAATGGCAGTTTGATAATGGGTGAGCTACGAGGTATTCAATCCTTATTGTGATCTGTTACGTAGACCTAGCTATTGGCATGGTGGGTATGTTCATGTTCCTTAGTGGAAAGGTAAAGTGCATTACGTGTGGTAGTATGAGTTCAAACGCAGGAAAACCAAATTGGTTGTACTAGGTGTATCATAGTGAAAGGTATATGTGTTATGATTTGAGCAGGTGCAGCGCATGTTCATGTACTAATGATGATGATATAATTCGTGTAGTATTGAGATTTATGTTGTTGAAATACATTGTGACGTCTTGTTGAGTTGTGGGTGTATTGTTAGAATGGTTTGGTGATTCTCTGGCAGGTGGATAGGCCAATTTACAAAGGAAACTCTGCCGAAATTTATGAAAAATTTGGGACTTAGAAAAGATGTTGTGGCCTAAGGAATGGGCTTAGCTGTTGCGTGTGAATGAATACGAGAATTGCAAAAGAGTTAAGATTTCCGATGATTCGGGTCTTTGCCAAAGTTTGTAAATAGCTCGAGTTTTATCTCACTGTAACATTGGAGCATCAATTGAGTAAGAATGCTATGAGTGGCTAAAAGTGCTTTGATGTATGGCTCCGAGCCAAGTTGGGGAGGTTGCTATTAAATAACTAATTGCATGGTCGTGTGCTATGTGGGCACTGTCTTTAAGTATGTTGGGAAAATTCTGATAGGGTTATGGCGCTTCGTAGATATGAAGAAATACTAGGATGTTTTGAACTACTGTTGATAAGGAATACGATTAATTCCTGGTATATGTTTGAAGTAATGAGTCTCGCCAATATTGTGCAATAAAGCTTTTGAGTATTGGCAGTTGTGTAACTCGGTATGGGTATAAGGACTCAGTCCTGGCAATTTTACTTATGCAATGTAATTGGGAGAAAGGGTTTGTGATGTGTTTTACCGTGGTTTGAAAATGAGTGTATTTCCTTTTGGTATGTAAAGCTTGGAATGTGTAATGAGTTTTCTCTATATGGGATCATGAAAGTCCTTGACTAGTTGAGTGCGCCGATGTTTGCGGCGTAGGGAAAAGGATATGAATTTTTCCTGTTGTTTTAGTGTGGTATGGTATATGCGATGTGTTATGGAAAGTTGATAACGACATGTTCAAGGTTTTGATATAAATTCATTATATGTGAAGTCATTAAAACCCTCAAGCAGCGTGGGCAGGTGCAGATAATCTGAGAATCAATCTTCCTGGTGATTTAGGAGAATGGTACTGCTATGCTAGTATTTCGGCAGAGTCTATGGTAAAAAAGGGCAGGTAAAATAAATTGATAATATCTAGCGGTATGGTGGTATTCTCCCGTTGGATCGACTGTAATAATTGAGTTGTTGATGACATAGTGAAATTTATGAATGGTTTTCATGGTATGAATAGACGTTTGAGGTGCGTTATGTAATCATACGGTGAAGTACGGAATCAGGCATAGTGATTCCTGTGTTATGTATGTGTTAGAGACTAGAAGTTCTCGTAACCCGCCTATGCAGCGGTGGTATATCGTGTGTATCGGCACAGTGTAGCGGTTATCGAAAATTGGAAGCCCTAGTGGCTATCTCGTCACTTGATGTGATGAATTTGAATAATGATATATGATTGCAGGCTGGTTGTCATAAGTCAGGTTGTCTAGACTAATGTGATATGGACTATATCAGAGAAATGTCACAACTGCGTGGCAGAGCGCATCAGATCGTGCTCTAGCAGGGTGGATGTACCCTAGGGCCAGCGGACGGCTGGTAGGTATTGCTTTGTAAGTTGGGCCTTCGTGGCGGATGTCAGTGTAGAGGTATCTACCATTGATTCAGTTCCGGTATTGAGGAACTTTGTCGGATGAGTTTCATGTGACCGAGCTCGAGGCTATATATACCGAGCTTGAGGCTATATGTATATATATGTTTGCTATAATGAGAAAATTCGACTCGATATGCATTTCCTTTGCGAGATTTATGCGTGGATCGGGTGGCACGCCGCCACATGTATGGTATCCGGATCGGGTGGCACGCCGCCACGGGTATGTCGTTGGAGCGGGTTGCACACCGCAATAGAACAGTGTGGGAAATATAGCTTCCTATATGTACCTTGTATACAATACTTCCTCTCTTCTGAGGAATAGTCCGTATTGTGTATCGCTCGGGGAATAGCACATCGGTTGTGCCCATACAGGATTCGATAGCATATACTAAATGTATCACCGCGTGTGTGATTGATTGCTTGAGTTCAGACCTAAATATATGTGTGGCTGACCGTTTTGAGCATTGCGACTTGAGGTGCTCCATGAGTAATAGTGTTTGGATATAATCATGAGTTGTGGCAAGGCCACGTGATGTTATGACCTTTTGAGGAGGATTTAGGTACTCTAATTCTATGACGTGAGATGAGATCTCAATTATGTGTTGTGATGGTATTGAAGAATTTGAATTATAGCTCTTTATGTGAGTCTGTTGTCATGATTCGAGTGTGTTCAGATCATTTCTTATTGGAGCCTGTGTTTTGCTCGTCGTGGCTTAGGCCGATGAGGAGGTGTCATATTACCACCGTGGTGTGTTATAATCGAAATGATCGTTGGAGTCATTAATGAGTGCGAACATACATGATTTCAGCTAGATAGAAAGGTAATATCGAGGTTTGGCTCCAAAATCCGTTGTAATATCATTCAAAAGAGAAATGGCTTCATAAATGGTGGATCTGAGGAATTGTTACGGTTTAGCCCGTGTTTTATTTATCGTTGGCAGTATATGAAAGTGTTGGAATAGGACTTCAACTAATAATAGGTTTCCATCGGTATTTGGGTATTGTAGGCAACTGTAGTAATAAAGAATGTTATTGTGGTCATATGAGTAAAGTTATGCGAAGTGTAAATTCAACAAAGTTATGCATTAATGTTTGGGTACAACGTGTGGAGATTGATATGGTGGTCGAATGATGGAAACGGACTTGGCAGGAAATTCAGGGTGTTGGAATTTGGCCTAATGGCTTATTCGCTTGAATAAAGAATTATATCTACAAAATTATATAGCTAATGTGCTCAACTAAGTAGTGGTAGCACGGGCAGGTGCATGATGTGTTAAACAAGTTATTTGAGACTACATCATTGTAGTTCTCAGCACGTTCGAGGACGAACGTATGTTTAAGTGGGGGAGATTGTAATGACCCGACCGGTTGTTTTGAGTCCCGACGCTTCATTCAGCAGATTGAGGCCATGAACAACTTCATCTCAGGTATATTGACTTGTGTGTATGGTCAGAATTAAAATTCAGGAAGTTTGGAGTCAAATCTAAATGGGAATTCTCATTTTGAAAGCTTAAAGTTGAAGAAATGAACTAGGATTGGAATTTTGACTAAATGACCTCGAAATTGGGATCTAAAAGTTCCAGCATGCTCGTATGATGATTTTGAACTGGGGCGTATGTCCGGATTTGGTTTTTGATAACCCATGAGCATTTCGGCGTATATGGTGGAAGTTAGTATTTTAGAAAATTTTCATAAATTTGGGTTGGAAGGCATTTTAGAGTTATATATGTCCATTTGGGATTCCGAGTCTGGGAATAGATCCATATGGTGATTTTGGAGTTGGGAAAACGATCAGAAGTGAATTCGGATGTCCGGAGGTCATTTTGAAGTCATATGGCTAAATATAAGAATTTGAAGGTTTATGAGAAAATTCGACCGTAAGTAAAAATCTTGATATCGGGGTCAGAATGCGATTCCGAAAGTTGGTACAAGTCCGTTATGTCGAATGTGACTTGTGTGCAAACTTTGAGTCAATTCGGATCGATTTTGGTAGGAAAAGGAACAAATCTGTGCGGGCTAGGCCCAAAGCGGACAATATATACACAGTGTTGGGCCGGGTCGTTACAATTGGTATCACAGCCGACTCTCTAAGTACGATGCGTTGGGTACCCTCAACGAGGACGTTGAATCCTTGTTGGTGGGCGGAGTACAGTGGTTCCTGGAACAGGCACTGTAGGTCTCCAAATATCCCACATCAGAATTGAGAGGGAGTCCTGGGCTAGTTAAGTAAAGGCCTTGGACAACATTGGTAGACGTGTTTTCCCCAGTGGTTCCTGTAACAGGCCTGGGGAGGAACAAATCCGTGCGGGCTAGGCCCAAAGCGGACAATATCTATGCAGTGTTGGGCCGCCAAACCCCGGTCGTGATGGCGCCCAACACATTGCTAGGCAAGCCCGACCATCTTATCCAATTAAACCATCCAAGTATAATTAATACCGATTAATCGGCGTGATTAGCCTGTTTTCATAACAAATCAAGAAGTGTAGAACTGAAATACAAGAACACAGTCTCCCAACCAAATCGTGGTGTCACAAGTCTGAGCCTCTACAAACGAGATCTACTACAAAATCAAGTCTAACCAGAATGGAGACAACAAAATGATAAAAAGAAAGAGGTCGGGTACTGCGGACGTTGGCAGCCTACCTCGAAGTCTCCACGTAATGGGGATAATAAAGCAGCTTGCGATAGCTCAACCGCCCTCCCGAACCCGTATATCTACACAAAAAGTGCAGGGAGTGGGGTGAGTATATTTCAACTCAGTGGAGTAACAATAATAAACAATAACCGAAAATAAGAACTCATGTACTATCACTAAACAAGTTCTAATGCAACCCCCACATGTTAGTCATCACTATAATGAGTACTCGATCTCCAGTCCACATCTATCTCATCTAGGTCCCACACCGACCACATCCTCGCTCGTACCACTACGGTATACAACCATCTCAATATATGGAGACATATACATCCGTCTATAACATATAAATATTTCAAGTATATATATGAATATGAATAAGCATAATGCTGCGGCGCGCAGCCCCGCTCCAATACATATACGCTACGGGCGTGCGCCCCGCTCCAATACATATACGCCGCGGCGTGCAACCCGCTCCAATACATTTACCGCTGCGGCGCGCGCGCAGCCCGCTCCATTGAACGTCGACGGCGCCACTGGGGGTGTATACGTACTTCGGAGGGGCTCCCTAGGCCCGAGCGCTATGATGCCGCGGCGTGCAGCCCGATCCACACATGTATTACTACGGCGTGCGTCCGATCCAATATATATATGTATATATATTAATACTGCTGCGCGGCGCGCAGCCCGATCCCATAATATATACAGCGCTCACCGAGAATGTGTGCAGACTCAGACTCCAAGGGGCTCCTACAGCCCAAGTGCAATAATACTGCGGCATGCAGCCCGTCCCACATGTATATTACATGTATATTACATGTATATTATTGCGGCGTGCAGTCCGATCCAATATATATATACTGCTGCGGCGTGCACCCCGATCCAATATAGGTATATATATATATAATACCTCATAATGGGTCCTCCACCCTATCCCAGTCTCAGTATATACTTGGCCTCTCGTGCCCAATATAATATATCACAGCGGGTCCTTGACCCTGTCTCGGCCAATATAGACTTGGCCTTTCAGTGCCCAATATAACATCTCATAGCTGGGTCTTTGACCCTATCTCATCTCAATCCGGTATAGACTTGGCCTTTCGTGCCCACTCAGCTAGAACAGTGAATTCCACCCTAGATAATCTATCTCAATGTACACATCTAGTACGGGCTCATATTATGCTATACAGCTAGAGCTATGGCTGAGTGTATGTTTCCAACACGATATAAGGGTCACCTAGCTCTATAGGTTCCCTATTTATCTACAGATCAGCACAAGGCCCCAAACATGGCTATCAGCCCAATTGCACAGTTATAAACTTATTATCAGTCATAACACACAGTATACTATTAGTCGGGAAGGACTAAGTCCGAACCCCCAATCACAATGTCACCACGCCCGTCATAGAACGCGTGTCTCATCTCAATATAGCACTGTGAAGTGCTAGTACGGGGTTTCAAACCCTCAGTACATTGTTTACTACTACCACTCACCTCGAACCGGTAGAAGCTTCATGCCCGCGACGCCTTAGCTCCTCGAACCGGCATCCACGCACGTCAAAACTAGCAAAAATCAGTACAAATATATCAAAATAGGCTAATGGAACATAACCTAATCGAAAGAACTCGAAAAATATCAAAAATCACGAAATTGGCAAAACCCGAGCCCCGAGCCCACATCTCGAAAAAATTCGAAATTTATATTTCCGGAATCCTCGTCTCGCCGCGAGTCCGTACATACCAAATTCACAAAAATTGGAGTTCATTTGTCCCCTTAAATCACTATTTCTATCCAAGAGGGTTTTCTACCATTTTCAACAAAAATTCTCAAATTAAACACTAAAACTTGCAATAGATTCGAGTTATACCACCAAAATTGAGTTAAGAACACTTACCCCGTTGTTCTCTCCAAAATTCCCACAAAAAATCGCCCTATCCGAGCTCCAAATCGTCAAAAATGGCAATATATTTTCGGACCTCAAATATATTCTCTCCGGCACTATTCACGGTTACTGTTCACGGTACTGTTCACGGACACTGTTCATGGTCACTGTTCACAGCAGATTTTTCTGCATTTTCTGCCCATTTTCTAAGTCCGGAATTATTCCGAGACACCTCCGAAACACTCCCGAGCCCTCGGGCTCCAAACCAAATATGCACATTGACTCTAAAACATCACACAAACTCGCTCGAGTGATCAAATCGCCGAAATAACATCAAAATCATCAATTTTCATCAAATCAAGGCCTAAGTTTCCAAAAACTTCCAAAAATACACTTTCGATCAAAAACCCGACCAAACGATGTCCGAATGACCTGAAAATTTGCAGACATATCCAAACTCACCTAACAAAGTTACTACAACTGTCGGAATTCCATTCCGACTCCCGGATCAAAATATCACCCATCGATCGGATTCCGCCAAAATTCCAACTTCGCCAAAATAGGCTAACTTCTTCACCGGACCTCCAAAATTACTTCCAGTTGCGCTTCTAAGTCTTAAATCATCCCCCGAAACTAACTGAATCATCGGAATTCAGTTCCGAGCCCTCTAACTCATAAGTCAACATTGGGTTGACTTTTCCAACTTAAGCTTTCCTTAAAGAGATTAGTTGTCCCCTCTGGCATACAGTGCGTGTTCCAGGAACCACTGTACCCTCAGGGTTTTGTTCCTCACGTGCCTGTTCCAGGAACCACGTGAGAACGCGTCTACCAATGTTGTCCAAGGCCTTTACTTAACTAGCCCAGGACTCCCTCTCAATTCCGATGTGGGATATTTGGAGACCTACAGTGCCTGTTCCAGGAACCACTGCACCCCGCCCACCAACAAGGACTCAACGTCCTCGTTGAGGGTACCCAACGCATCGTACTTAGAGAGTCGGCTCTGATACCAATTGTAACGACCCGGCCCAACACTGCGTAGATATTGTCCGCTTTGGGCCTAGCCCGCACGAATTTATTCCTCCCCAGGCCTGTTACAGGAACCACTGGGGAGGAACAAATCCGTGCGGGCTAGGCCCAAAGCGGACAATATCTACGCAGTGTTGGACCGGGTCGTTACAATTGGTATCAGAGCCGACTCTCTAAGTACGATGCGTTGGGTACCCTCAACGAGGACGTTGAGTCCTTGTTGGTGGGCAGGGAGCAGTGGTTCCTGGAACAGGCACTGTAAGTCTCCAAATATCCCACATTGGAATTGAGAGGGAGTCCTGGGCTAGTTAAGTAAAGGCCTTGGACAACATTGGTAGACGCGTTTTCCCCAGTGGTAGCCTGGGGAGGAACAAATCCGTGCGGGCTAGGCCAAAAGCGGACAATATTTACGCAGTGTTGGGCCGGGTCGTTACAATTGGTATCAGAGCCGACTCTCTATGTACGATGCGTTGGGTACCCTCAACGAGGACGTTGAGTCGTTGTTGGTGGGCGGGGTGCGGTGGTTCCTGGAACAGGCACTGTAGGTCTCCAAATATCCCACATCGGAATTGAGAGGGAGTCCTGGGCTAGTTAAGTAAAGGCCTTGGACAACATCGGTAGACGCATTCTCACGTGGTTCCTGGAACATGCACGTGAGGAACAAAACCCTGAGGGTACAATGGTTCCTGGAACAGGCACTGTATGCCAGAGGGGACAATATCCTGTGTGTATGGGGCCACCTTTCAGGCCAACTCTGATACTACAAGACGCGTTTTCCCCAGTGGTTCCTGTAACAGGCCTGGGGAGGAACAAATCCGTGCGGGCTAGGCCTAAAGCGGACAATATCTACGCAGTGTTGGGCCGGGTCGTTACAATCAATGCGCTGAAATACGCCACCAGGCCTCTGATGCTCGTACTTAACCTGCTGATAGTTGAGGCACCGTGCTACATGTCTGACAATGTCCATTTTCATCTTTCTCCACCAATAGTGCTGTTTCAAATCTTGATACATCTTCGCGGCTCCTAGATGGATAGAATACCGCGAGCTATGGGCCTCCTCCAGAATCGACTCACGAAGGCCATCAACATTGGGCACACATATCCGGCCCCGCATCCTCAATACACCGTCACTATCAATGGTGATATCTCTAGCATCATCATGCTGAACTCTGTCCCTAAGGACAGCCAAATGTGGATCATCATACTGGACGCTCACGAATACGATCATATAGAGATGGCCGAGATACAACACAAGCCAATACCCGGCTGGGTTCCGAAATATCTAACCTCACTAGCCGATTGGCTAGCACCCGAACATCATAAGCAAATGGCCTCTCCTCGGCTGGAATATATGCCAAGCTCCCCATACTGACCGCCTTCCGGCTCAAAGCATCGGCCACCACATTGGCCTTCCCCGGATGATATAGAATAGTGATGTCATAATCCTTAAGCAACTCAAGCCATCTCCGCTGTCTCAAATTAAGGTCTTTCTGTTTGAACAAGTGCTGGAGACTACGATGGTCGGTATACACCTCACAATACACGCCGTGCAAATAGTGCCTCCAAATCTTCAATGCATGAACAATGGCGGCTAGCTCCAAATCATGAACAGGATAGTTCTTCTCATGTGGCTTCAACTGCCGAGAAGCATAAGGAATCACCTTACCTTCCTGCATCAACACACAACCTATCCCTACTCTCGAGGCATCACAATAAACAATATATGAACCTGAAGCTGATGGCAATACTAACACTGGAGCTGTGGTCAAAGCTGTCTTGAGCTTCTGAAAGCTCTCCTCGCACTCATCCGACCACACGAATGGTGCACCCTTCCGGGTCAATTTAGTCAATGAAGAAGCAATGGATGAAAATCCCTGAACAAACCGGCGATAATATCCCGCCAAGCCAACAAAACTCTTGATCTCTGTAGCTGAGGACGGTCTAGGCCAACTCTGCACCGCCTCTATCTTCTTTGGATCAACCTGAATACCATCACGAGACACCACATGTCCCATAAATGCTACGGACTCGAGCCAAAACTCGCACTTGGAGAATTTAGCATATAGCTTCTCCTCCCTCAATCTCTGCAACACAATACTCAAATGTTGAGCATGCTCCTCCTGACTACGGGAGTAGACTAGAATGTCATCAATGAACACAATCACAAATGAATCCAAATAGGGCTCGAACACACTGTTCATCAGATGCATAAATGTTGCTGGGGCGTTGGTCAGCCCAAATGACATCACAAGAAACTCATAGTGACCATAGCTGGTCCTGAATGCAGTCTTCATAATATCCGAGTCCCTGATCTTCAGCTGATGATAGCTTGAACGAAGATCAATCTTAGAAAACACCCTCGCACCCTGTAACTGATCAAACAAATCATCTATGCGCGGTAGAGGGTACTTGTTCTTCACTGTCACTTTGTTCAATTGCCTATAATCAATACACATTTGCATGGAACCATCTTTCTTTTTAACAAATAATACCGGCGCACCCCACGGGGACACACTAGGACGGATGAAACCCTTATCCAGAAGCTCTTGAAGCTGCTCTTTCAGTTCTTTCAACTCAGCTGGTGCCATCCGATAAGGAGGAATGGATATAGGCTGAGTGCCCGGCACCAAGTCAATGCCAAAATCAATATCCCTGTCCGGCGGCATGCCCGGCAGGTCTGAGGGGAATACATCTGGGAAGTCCCTCACAACAGGTACAGAATCAATGCTAGGAGACTCGGCTCCCACATCTCTCACAAAAGCTAAGTACGATAAACACCCTTTTTCAACCATCTTCTGAGCTTTTAAGAACGAAATAACACGGCTAGGGACGAAATCGGTCGAACCCCGCCACTCAATCCGAGAAATACCAGGAATGGCCAACGTAACTGTCTTAGCATGACAGTTCAATATAGCATGGTACGGAGACAACCAGTCCATACCCAATATAACATCAAAGTCCACCATCCCCAACAATAACAAATCTGCCTGGGACTCCAGACCCCCAATAGATATAACACAGGATCTATACACATGATCCACAACAATCGTATCACCCATGGGGGTGGATACATGAACAGGTAAAT
Source organism: Nicotiana noctiflora (assembly GCA_032618575.1). Classification (NCBI taxonomy): domain Eukaryota; kingdom Viridiplantae; phylum Streptophyta; class Magnoliopsida; order Solanales; family Solanaceae; genus Nicotiana; species Nicotiana noctiflora. Next base: position 25,249 of record JASVEL010008359.1, on the reverse strand, counting down.
CAAGACTACCACGAGTCGCACCCAAATGGTGTGCAAAATAAGAGGACACGTAAGAATATGTGGAACCTGGATCAAATAGAACAGAGGCATCTCTGTAACAGATAGAAATGATACCTGTAATCACTGCATCGGAGGCAACTGCATCACGCCTGTCAGGAAGTGCATAGAATCGCGCCTGGCCTCCACCGGATCTCTCCTCGCCCCTGGGGCGACCACGAGAAGACTGACCTCTACCTCTACTAGACTAAGATGGTGCTGAAGACGAGGGCTGATCCCTCTGCTGAGTCCTGTCCCTACGTAGTCGAGGGCATCGTCTCCTCATGTGGCCAAACTCACCACACTCATAACATGCACCCGGTGCTGGAGAAGGGGACCGAAGGGAACCCCTAGCCGCAGAAGAACCCCGGGCCGAAGAAGTAGGTGCCGAACTCTGGGCTGGAAGGGCACTACGTGATGACCGACCCTGCCGAAACCCCCGTCGACCACGACCATAAGAACCTCCGCTCTCGCTCCGGGCGGTCCGAATGAGAAGGTCTAGATGAGCGACCTCTCCCTCTGCTCGGAATGCCCTCTAGATGGAGCACCACCGAAACTACCGAACCACGAGGCCTCTTGGCCTCCCCGCTCTCTCTCTCTCGGCGACGATCCGCCTTAACGGAGAGTGCCATGTCCACAACCTGCTCAAATGATGATGACAAAACTCTCTCTCTGGTCATAAGAATGTGGATAGAGTAGTCGAGGCCATCAATGAACCTCCTGATCCTCTCCCTATCATTAGGGATCATCCATGTGGCATGCCTAGCCAACCGTGTGAATCTAAGCTCATACTGAGTCACAGACATGTCGCCCTGAACCAACCACTCGAACTGGCGACGTAGCTCCTCACGACGAGACTGAGGTACATATTTCTCTAGAAAGAGAGTAGAGAACTGCTGCCATGTGAGAGGTGCTGCTCCTGCAGGCCTACGCCTCTCAAACTCTTCCCACCAATCAAATGCGGGACCGGTGAACTGAAAGGTAGTAAATGAAACTCCGCTGGACTCAAGAATACCAGCCGTCCGCAACATCCTCTGACACTTGTCCAAGAAACCCTGAGCATCCTCGCCCTCAACGCCACTGAAATGGGGTGGCCGAAGTCTACCAAATCTCTCAAGACGACGCTGCTCGTCATCGGGCATAGCCTGAACCATATGTTCTGGAGCTGGTGCAGCTGGAGGAATAACTGGTGCAACCACCTGAGCGGGGACCGCCTCTAGCGTCTGAAGTCCCTGAACAACCTGCTCAGGTGTGCGAGCTGCAGGGGTCTGCTGACCACCCCCTGTCTGAGATGTCGCTACAGCAGCAGTAGCTGAGACTACCTGAGCCAAACCGGAATACACCGATAATATCTGAGCAAGAGTCTCCTGAAGACCAGGAATAGCAATAGATACAGCCTGGCCCCTGAACTGGGGCTGCTGGAGCATCAACCACTGGGGGCTGCTCCTGAACTGGTACAACGGGCGGGTCAGCTGGCACTGCCTCAACCGCCCTACCTCTACCTCTAGCACGACCGCGCCCACGGCCTCTAACAGGTGGCAATGGAGGTCGTCCACCTCGTCCTGATGCTCGCGTTCTCGCCATCCGCGAGAGAATAGAATATAGAAGTTTAGTTCTCAGAACAACAAGATCGCATGACAGAGTTCAAGAAAAGTGAAGTGTTTCCTAAAGGTTCGCAGCCTCCCGAGGATAAGTACAGGCGTCCCCGTACCGATCCACAAGACTCTACCAACCGGCTCAAGACTCACGAGGCCTAGTAAACCTAGGCTCTGATACCAACTTGTCACGACCCCAAATCTGGTCGTGATGGCGCCCAGCACATTGCTAAGCCAGCCTGACCAATCAATAACAATAACGGAGCTTGAAGCTCTCTTTAGCCCATTTAAGCATATCAAATCACGAAGCAATAGCGATACATATAACGAAAACAGGGAACCAAGTCCCATAATACACCAACTCCCATAGACCGAAGGGTCAAGAGTCATGAGCCTCTACTGATCATAAGTGTATAAAGGTTTACAAGAATACCAAGTGCGGAAAGAAAAGTCAATTCAAAATCAAGAGACAGTAAGAAGGAATATCGGGTCCTGCGGACTCTGCACCTACCTCGAATATCCACAAATGTCGCCTCGCACAGCTACTGGATCACTGCTGAGAGGTACCTGGATCTGCACACAAGGTGCAGGGAGTAAAATGAGTACTGCCAGACTCAGTGGTAATAAACAAGGGTAAGACAGCGCAGATAAGAAATCCGCAATAAAGCACTATGTAAAGTTGTAATCAAATACCCTGTCACAGAATCAATATCGACTGTACCTGTACCAACAAGTACCAGCAAAACAGTATAACAGCTAGCAGATGTAGCTAAATGCAATGCAATGCATGATATGACCACTACGGCGCGTAGCTCGACTCCAATTTTTGGGTACCCGTGCTCACTGTGGGGGTTCAAACTCCGGAGGGGCTCCAACAGCCCAAGCACATCTCATAGAGATTTACTGCGGTGTGCAGCCCGATACAACATATATATATCTCGCTGCGGCGCGCAGCCCGATCCACTACTAGTCGGCTAATATGCAGATACAGCCTCGCAAGCTCAAAAGTAGTTTTTGAAAACTCTTTTATCATTTTTCAGTTGGAAAATAGTAATATCAAGTTCCAGAGATTGGAATTAGCATGATAACAGAAATAGCTACGGACTGGTAGTAACTAACATGTCAATATGATAAGACAATGATAACGATCCTCGCGGGATCTAATAACTGGCTCACGGCCCACATGTATACTCAACCGACCAAGAAGGGGGTTCCTCGGCTCAAGAGTGGCCATTAGCACAATATATAGTATGCAACCATCCGAGAAGGAGGTTCGACGGCTCAAGAATAGCCTAATATCATAACACAAGTATCAACAAGTCGGACTAAGCCATAGTCCCCAATCAGAATCGACCCCGCACTCACATGAGAGTACGTGTCTCGCCGCTATACAGCGTCACAAAGTGGTATACCGGGGTTTCGAACTCGCTGGTCATCACCCACATCTATTACTCACCTCAATACAGTGCGACGACTACTCCGCAATGCCCTTGCCACGAGAATCAATCTCCGCACGCGTAGAATCTGATCAAATATAGTAGAAACACAATAAATTAGGCCAATGGGACGACACCCAATCAAAACAACTCAATTTACATCAAAATTCCCAAAGTGGGCAAAACTCGACTTTTGGTACGCTTCTCAAAAATTCACGAAAGTCACATATTTGGAACCCTCATCTCAATACGAGTCTAAGCATATCAATTTTACCAAATTCGGACTCCATTTGCCCATTCAAAACCTTGATTTTCTAAAGTTCAAGCCTAGGGTTAATTCTTCCATGAATCACCCCAAATTCCTCCATTTTCATGATATGATTGCATAATATTATCAATACTAATCATAGTTTAAGTCCATAATTGATTACCTGATGATTTCCCTTGAGTTTCTCTTCAAAATCTCCCAAATCGCCTCCTTAAGCCGAGACCCAAATGTGTGAAATGTTTCTGAAATTTTCTAACTTCTGATACAATTAATTCACTGCGATTTTCGCTTCTGCGGACCATTTTCCGCCCCTGCAGAACCGCTTCTGTGGAATATCCTCCGCCTCTGCGGTCCTTTCCGCTTCTGCGGACAGGAGTCCGCTCCTGCGAGCCCGTATCTGCGACCAGAGGGTCGCTTCTGCGTTTCCAGGCCTAGCAGGCCAATTCCGCTTCTGCGGCTAACTTTCCGCACCACCGGTGCCGCTCCTGCGGACGAAACTCCGCTTCCGCGATCAACAACGCTTCTGCGCTCCTGTATCCGCTTCTACGGACTCGCTCCCGAACCATTTCCGCAGGAGCGAAAACAACAGAACCAGAATCCAAACCTGCAATTTTCCACATTTTTTCCTGTTTAGCCATCCGAAAACACCCCGAGGCCCTCGGGACCCCATCCAAACACACCAACACATCCTAATACCTTATTCGAACTTGCTCCAATCCTCAAAACACGTCTAACAACATCAAAACTCATAATTCACATCGAATTCAAGCCTAAATTCCTTAAAACATTCCGAATTACACAATCAATCAAAAACCCGACCAAACGATGTCCGAATGACCTGAAATTTTGCGGACATATCCAAAATCACATGACGAAGCTACAGGAATTGTCGGAATTCCATTCTGACCCCCGGATCAAAATCTCACCTACTGTTCGGATTTCGCCAAAATTCAACCTTAGCCAATTCAAGCCTATTTCTACACTGGGCCTCCAAATTCAATTCCGATTGCTCCCCTAAGTCACAAATCACCTCCCGGAACTAACCGAATCACCATAATCCGATTCCGAGCCCTCTAACTAAATAGTCAACTCCGGGTTGACTTTCCTTATTCAAGTTTCCTTCAAAAAGGCTATATGCCTCATTTTCAATCCAATTCACTCCTAACTCACCCGATAGACTCTAACACTAATATAAAATCATAAAACATGTAATTAAAACATAACGGGGTAGTAATACCCGTGACGACGGGCCGGGTCGTCACAATTATGGGACTTGGTTCCCCGTTTTTTGTTATATATATTGCTGTGGCTTCGTGAATTAATATGCTTAAAGGGGCTAAAGAGAGCTTCTAGCTCCGTGCTGATATTGATTGGTCAGGCTGGCTTAGCAATGTGTCGGGCGCCATCACGACCGGATTTGGGGTCGTGACAAGTTGGTATCGCAGCCTAGGTTTACTAGGCCTCGCTGAGTCTTGAGCCGGTTAGTAGAGTCTTGCGGATCGATCACGGGACGCCCGTACTTATCCTCGGGAGGCTGCGAACCTTTAAGAAACACTTCACTTTTCTTGAACTCTGTCGTGCGATCTTGTTGTTCTGAGAACTGAACTTCTATATTCTATTCTCTCGCAGATGGCGAGAACGCGAGCATCAGGACGAGGTGGACGACCTCCTTTGCCACCTGTTAGAGGCCGTGGGCGCGGTCGTGCTAGAGCTAGAGGCAGGGCAGCTAAAGCAGTGCCAGCTGACCCGCCCGTTGTACCAGTTCAGGAGCAGCCCCCAGTGGTTGATGCTCCAGCAGCCCCAGTTCAGGGCCAGACTGTATCTATTGCTATTCCTGGTCTTCAGAAGACTCTTGGTCAGATATTATCGGTGTGTTCCGGTTTGGCTCAGGTAGTCTCAGCTACTGCTACTGCAGCGACATCTCAGACAGGGGGTGGTCAGCAGACCCCTGCAGCTCGCACACCTGACCCGGTTGTTTAGTGTGATGACCCGGCCCGTCATCATGTGAGTTATCACCTCGTTATCCCCGTTAAATGCTTGTTAATGTTTCAATATGCATGTTTGGCGAGTTTGAGTCAATTCGGGTTGAGTTTAGTTGGAAATGAGACAAAAAGTCTCTTAGAAGAAGGAATAGTTGGGAAAAGTCAACTGGACGTTGACTTGTGAGTTAGAGAGATCGGAATCAAATTCTGATGATTCGGTCAGTTCCGGGAGGTCATTTATGAGCTAGGAAAGCGATCGGAAGTGAATTTGGAGGTCCGGAGTAGATTTAGGCTTGAATTGGCAAAGTTAGTATTTTGGCGAATTCCGGTTGATAGGTGAAATTTTGATCCGGCGGTCGGAATGAAATTCCGAAAATTTCTGTAGCTCTGTTATGTCATTTTGGACTTGTGTGCAAAATTTGAAGTAAATCGGACTTGATATGATAGGTTTCGGCATCGAAAATAGAAGTTGGAAGTTCTAAAGTTTATAAAGCTTGGATTGGAGGTTGATTCATGATTTTAGCATTGTTTGTTGTGATTTGAGGCCTCGAGCAAGTCCGTAATATGTTATGAGACTTGTTAGTATACTTTGTTGGGATTCCATGAGGCTCGGATAAATTTTGGAACAGTTTTTGGAAGATTTTTTGCCGTTTTGGGCATAAATTTAATGATCCAAAGGTCTATTTTAGTTCTAGAGATTCAAATTTGATTTCGAGACTTCGAAAATTTAGATAATGAATTATAGGACTGATCCGGAAAGTTTGGTCTAATTTCATCAAGTCGCGATTGGGTTTTTGATGCGAAATGTGAATTAATTGTTTAATGAGCAAAATTGATGTTGAACTGAGTAAATGAGATCCAAATTCAGTTTTGTTTGAACCACTGGATCCGTATCAAAATTACGGAGCCACAGGAAAAAGAATCGTCGAATTCCGAGTTCGTATGATGGAGTTAGAGCCATTTTAGTAAACATGGCTGTGTGCTGCAATTTCTGTATTGCTGCTGCATTTTTCTGCAGCGTATGAATAGTAATTCCCGCGCGTGAACAGTAACCGCGCGGATGAACAGTATCGACGCGCATGAACAATACCCCGTGAACAGTGTCGACGCGCATGAACAGTACTCGTGAACAGTAACGCGGGTGAACAGTAAAATCCTGGAAAGAATGGCATTTCATCCGCGAGCAAAACTATTTTTCCACCATTTTTGGTCATTCTTGAGAGATTTTGGACGGGAATTGAAAGGATTTCTACGGGGAATAATAGGAGGTAAGTTTTATGAGTTAAATACATGATTTTATCAAAGAATCTTCCATTAATTCTCTGAATTTGGGTAAGAAATCAAGAAAATTAGGGCTTTGAGCAAAAATCTTAAAATGGGGATTTGAAGGACCATTTGTGGTCCGAATTGGGAGTTCTTGGTATTTACGGACTCGTGGAGAGACGAGGATTCCAAAAATGTGAGTTTTATAATTTTTCAAGAAGCGTACCAAAAGTCGGGTTTTGACAACTTTGTGGGTTTTGATGCAATTTGGGTTATTTCGAATGGGTTTCGTGAATTTAGCATATATTGATGTATTATCATTGATTTTGAGCAGATTTGGTAACCGAGGAGATTGATTTGCGAGGCAAAGGCAGACCGAGGCTTCTACCGGTTCGAGGTGAGTGGTAGTAGTAAACAATGTACTGAGGGTTTGAAACCCCGTACTAGCACTTCACAGTGCTATATTGAGATGAGACACGCGTTCTCTGACGGGCGTAGTGACATTGTGATTGAGGGTTCGGACTTGGTCCTTCCCGGCTAATAGAATACTCTGTTGTATGACTGTTAATGAGATTATAACTGTACAATTGGGCTAATAGCCATGTTTGGGGCCTTGTGCCGATCTGTAGAGCATTAGGGAACCTATAGAGCTAGGTGACCCTTATATCGTGTTGGAAACATACAATCAGCCGTAGCTCTAGCTGTATAGCATAATATTAGCCCGTACTAGATGTGTACAATGAGAGAGATTATCTAGGGTGAAATTCCCTGTTCTAGCTGAGTGGGCCTAAAAGGCCAAGTCTATACCGATTGAGATGAGATAGGGTCAAGGACCCACTACGAGATGTTATATTGGGCCTGAAAGGCCAAGTCTATATTGACTGAGACAGGGTCAAGGACCCACTGTGATATATTATATTGGGCCTGAGAGGCCAAGTATATACTGACTGGAATAGGGACGAGGACCCATTATGAGGCATTATATATATTGGATCGGACTGCACCCCGCAGTAATATACATGTAATATACATGTAATATACATGTGGGACGGACTGCACGCTGCAGTATTATTGCGCTTGGGCTGTAGGAGCCCTTTCGGAGTCTGAGTCTGCACACATTCTCAGTGAGCACTAGTGTATATTATGGGATCGGGCTACACGCCGCAGCAGTATAGAGATATATACATATATATATTGGATCGGACTGCACGCCACAGTAATATTTGTGTGGATCTTGCTGCACGCCGCAGTATTATAGTGCTTGGGCCTAGGGAGCCCCTCCGAAGTCTGTATACACCCCAGTGAGCGTTGTCGACGTTAAATGGAGCGGGCTGCGCGTCGCAGCGATATATGTATTGGAGCGGGCTGTGCGCCGCATCGGTATGTGTATTGGAGCGGGCTGCGCGCCGCAGCGGTATATGTATTGGAGCAGGCTGCACGCCGCAGCATTATACTTATTCATACTCATATATATACCGAAATATGTTATAGACCGATGTATATGTCTCCATATATTGAGATGGTTGTATACCGTAGTGGTACGAGCGAGGATGTGGTCAGTGTGGGACCTAGATGAGATAGATGTGGACTGGAGATCAGAGTACTCATTATAGTGATGACTAACCTGTGGGGGTTGCCTTAGAACTGTTTAGTGATAGTACAGGAGTTCTTATTTTCAGTTATTGTTTATTATTGTTACTCACTGAGTTGAAATATACTCACCCCACTCCCCTGCACTTTTTGTGCAGATATACAGGTTCAGGAGGGCAGTTGAGCTATCGCAACTGCTTTATTATCCCCATTCTGTGGAGACTTCGAGGTAGTTGCCGACGTCCACAATACCTGACCTCTTTCTTTTTATCATTTTGTTGTCTCCATTCTGGTTAGACTTGATTGTGTAGTAGATCTCATTTGTAGAGGCTCGGACTTGTGACACCGCGATTTGGTTGGGACTGTGTTCTTGTATTTCATTTCTACACTTCTTGATTTGTTATGAAAATAGGCTAATCACGCCCATTAATCGGTATTAATTATACTTGGCTGGTAATTGGATAAGATGGTCGGGCTTGCCTAGCAATGTGTTGGGCGCCATCACGACCGGGGTTTGGGGTCGTCACATTCAGGGACTTCAGACGCCAGAGGCGGTCCCCGCTCAGGTGGTTGCACCGGTTATTCCTCTAGCCGCACCAGCTCCTGCTCCAGAGCATATGGTTCAGGTTATGCCCGACGACGAGCAGCGTCATCTCGAGAGATTTGGTAGACTTCAGCCACCCCATTTCAGTGGCGTTGAGGGCGAGGATGCCCAGGGTTTCTTGGACAAGTGTCAGAGGATGTTGCGGACGGCTGGTATTCTTGAGTCCAGCGGAGTTTCATTTACTACCTTTCAGTTCACTGGTCCCGCATTTGATTGGTGGGAAGAGTTTGAGAGGCGTAGGCCCGCAGGAGCAGCACCTCTCACATGGCAGCAGTTCTCTACTCTCTTTCTAGAGAAATATGTACCTCAGTCTCGTCGCGAGGAGCTACGTCGCCAGTTCGAGTGGTTGGTTCAGGGCGACATGTTTGTGACTCAGTATGAGCTTAGATTCACACAGTTGGCTAGGCATGCCACGTGGATGATCCCTACTGATAGGGAAAGGATCAAGAGGTTCATTGATGGCCTCAACTACTCTATCCGCATTCTTATGACCAGAGAGAGAGTTTTGTCATCATCATATGAGCAGGTTGTGGACATGGCACGCTCCATTGAGGCGGATCGTCGCCGAGAGAGAGAGGAGCGGGAGGCCAAGAGGCCTCGTGGTTCTGGCAGTTTCAGTGGTGCTCCATCTAGAGGGCATTCCCAGCAGAGCAGAGGTCGCTCATCTAGACCTTCTCATTCAGGCCGCCCAGAGCAGAGCGGAGGTTCTTATGGTCGTGGTCGACAGGGGTTTCAGCAGGGTCAATCATCACTTAGTGCCCTTCCAGCCCAGAATGCAGCACCTACTTCTTCAGCCCAGGGTTCTTCTGCGGCGAGGGGTTCCCTTCAGTCCCCTTCTCAAGCACCAGGTGCATGTTATGAGTGTGGTGAGTTTGGCCACATGAGGAGACAGTGCCCTCGACTCCGTAGGGACAGGACTCAGCAGAGGGACCAGTCCTCATCTTCAGCACCATCTCAGTCTAGTAGAGGTGGAGGTTAGTCTTCTCGTGGTCGCCCCAGGGCCGAGGAGAGATCTGGTGGAGGCTAGGCACGGTTCTATGCACTTCCTGACAGGCGTGATGCAGTTGCCTCCGATGCAGTGATTACAGGTATCATTTCTGTCTGTCATAGAGATGCCGCTGTTCTATTTGATCCAGGGTCCACATATTCTTTCGTGTCCTCTTATTTTGCACGTCATTTGGGTGCGACTCGTGGTAGTCTTGATTTACCTGTTCATGTATCCACCCCCATGGGTGATACGGTTGTTGTGGATCATGTCTATAGATCCTGTGTTATATCTATTGGGGGTCTGGAGACCCAGGCCGATTTGTTATTGTTGGGGATGGTGGACTTTGATGTTATATTGGGTATGGACTGGTTGTCTCCGTACCATGCTATATTGGACTCTCATGCTAAGACAGTTACGTTGGCCATTCCTGGTATTTCTCAGATTGAGTGGCGGGGTTCAACTGATTTCGTCCCTAGCCATGTCATTTCGTTCTTAAAAGCTCAGAAGATGGTTGAAAAAGGGTGTTTATCGTACTTAGCTTTTGTGAGAGATGTGGGAGCTGAGTCTCCTAGCATTGATTCAGTACCTGTTGTGAGAGATTTTCCAGATGTATTCCCCTCAAAACTGCCGGGCATGCTGCCGGACAAGGATATTGATTTTGGCATTGACTTGGTGCCGGACACTCAGCCCATATCCATTCCTCCTTATCGGATGGCACCAGCTGAGTTGAAAGAACTGAAAGAGCAACTTCAGGAGCTTCTGGATAAGGGTTTCATCCGCCCTAGTGTGTCCCCGTGGGGTGCGCCGGTATTATTTGTTAAAAAGAAAGATGGTTCAATGCGAATGTGCATTGATTATAGGCAATTGAACAAAGTAACAGTGAAGAACAAGTACCCTTTACCGCGCATAGATGATTTGTTTGATCAGTTACAGGGTGCGAGGGTGTTTTCTAAGATCGATCTTCGTTCAGGCTATCATCAGCTGAAGATCGGGGACTCGGATATTATGAAGACTGCATTCAGGACCCGATATGGTCATTATGAGTTTCTTGTGATGTAGTTTGGGCTGACCAACGCCCCAGCAACATTTATGCATCTGATGAACAGTGTGTTCGAGCCCTATTTGGATTCATTTGTGATTGTGTTCATTGATGACATTCTAGTCTACTCCCGTAGTCAGGAGGAGCATGCTCAACATTTGAGTATTGTGTTGCAGAGATTGAGGGAGGAGAAGCTATATGCTAAATTCTCCAAGTGCGAGTTTTGGCTCGAGTCCGTAGCATTTATGGGACATGTGGTGTCTCGTGATGGTATTCAGGTTGATCCGAAGAAGATAGAGGCGGTGCAGAGTTGGCCTAGACCGTCCTCAGCTACAGAGATCAGGAGTTTTCTTGGTTTGGCGGGATATTATCGCCGGTTTGTTCAGGGATTTTCATCCATTGCTTCTTCATTGACTAAATTGACCTAGAAGGGTGCACCATTCGTGTGGTCGGATGAGTGCGAGGAGAGCTTTCAGAAGCTCAAGACAGCTTTGACCACAGCTCCAGTGTTAGTATTGCCATCAGCTTCGGGTTCATATACCGTTTATTATGATGCCTCGAGAGTGGGGATAGGTTGTGTGTTGATGCAGGAAGGAAAGGTAATTGCTTATGCTTCTCGGCAGTTGAAGCCACATGAGAAGAACTATCCTGCTCATGATTTGGAGCTAGCCGCCATTGTTCATGCCTTGAAGATTTGGAGGCACTATTTGTATGGCGTGTCTTGTGAGGTGTATACCGACCATCTTAGTCTCCAGGACTTGTTCAAACAGAAAGACCTTAATTTGAGACAGCGGAGATGGCTTGAGTTGCTGAAGGATTATGACATTACTATATTATATCATCCGGGGAAGGCCAATATGGTGGCCGATGCTTTGAGCCGGAAGGCGGTCAGTATGGGGAGCTTGGCATATATTCCAGCTGAGGAGAGGCCATTTGCTTATGATGTTCAGGTGCTAGCCAATCGGCTAGTGAGGTTAGATATTTCGGAGCCCGGCCGGGTATTGGCTTGTGTTGTATCTCGGTCATCTCTATATGATCGTATTCGTGAGCGCCAGTATGATGATCCACATTTGGCTGTCCTGAGGGACAGAGTTCAGCATGATGATGCTAGAGATATCACCATTGATAGTGACGGTGTATTGAGGATGCGGGGCCGGATATGTGTGCCCAATGTTGATGGCCTTCGTGAGTCGATTCTGGAGGAGGCCCATAGCTCGCGGTATTCTATCCATCTAGGAGCCGCGAAGATGTATCAAGATTTGAAACAACACTATTGGTGGAGAAAGATGAAAATGGACATTGTCGGACATGTATCACGGTGCCTCAACTGTCAGCAGGTTAAGTACGAGCATCAGAGGCCCGGTGGTGTATTTCAGCGCATTGATATTCCCGAGTGGAAATGGGAGAGGATCACTATAGACTTTGTTACTGGACTACCTCGGACAGCGAGGAAGTTTGATTCTATTTGGGTGATTGTGGATAGGCTGACCAAGTCTGCTCACTTCATTCCAGTTAGTACTACCTACTCATCCGAGTGGTTGGCAAAGATCTTTATTCGAGAGATTGTCCGGTTGCATGGAGTCCCAATGTCTATCATATCCGACAGGGGTACTCAGTTCACTTCTCAGTTTTGGAGAGCATTTCAGCGAGAGATGTGTACGCGGGTTGAGTTGAGTACCGCATTTCACCCCCAGACAGACGGGCAGTCTGAGCGCACTATTCAGATTCTGGAGGATATGTTGCGAGCTTGTGTGATTGACTTTGGTGGCTTGTGGGATGAGTTCTTACCACTTGCTGAGTTTGCCTACAACAACAGTTATCAGTCGAGTATTCAGATGGTCCCGTATGAGGCATTGTATGGAAGGCGGTGTAGATCCCCCGTGGGATGGTTTGAGCCTGGTGAGGATAGATTGATAGGGACCGAGTTAGTCCAGGATGCTCTGGATAGAGCAAAGTTGATCCAGGAGAGGCTTCGTACAGCACAGTCTCGCCAGAAGAGTTATGCAGACCGTAGAGTTCGAGAGTTGTCTTTCATGGTTGGTGACAGAGTATTGTTGAAGGTTTCACCTATGAAGGGTGTCATGAGGTTTGGGAAGAAAGGGAAGTTGAGTCCCAGGTACATTGGTCCTTTTGAGATACTCAGGAGAGTTGGAGAGGTGGCATATGAGTTGGCCTTGCCGCCCAACTTATCCAGCGTTCATCCAGTATTCCATGTGTCTATGCTCCGGAAGTACATTGGAGATTCGTCTCATGTATTAGACTTCAGTACCATTCAACTTGATGGTGATCTATCCTATGATGTGGAGCCTATTGCCATTTTGGGACGTCAGGTGAGAAAATTGAGGTCTAAGGAGATTGCATCGGTTAAGGTTCAGTGGAGAGGTCGACCCGTGGAGGAGGCCACTTGGGAGATCGAGCGGGAGATGCGGAGCAGATATCCTCACTTGTTTGAGACTTCAGGTATGTTTCTTGACCCACTCGAGGACGAGCGTTTGCTTAAGAGGGGGAGAATGTGACGACCCGGCCCGTCGTCATGGAAATTACCACCCCGTTATGTTGGAGTTACATGTTTTATGATTTTATATCAGTGTTAGAGTCTATCGGGTGAGTTAGGAGTGAATTGGATTGAAAATGAGGCATATAGCCTTTTTGAAGGAAACTTGAATAAGGAAAGTCAACCTAGAGTTGACTATTTGGTTAGAGGGCTCGAAATCAGATTCTGATGATTCGGTTAGTTCCGGGAGGTGATTTGTGACTTAGGGGAGCGATCGGAATTGAATTTAGAGGTCCGGTGTAGAAATAGGCTTGAATTGGCTAAGGTTGAATTTTGGCGAAAATACGAACGGTAGGTGAGATTTTGATCCGTTGGAATTTCGACCGTTGCAGTAGCTCCGTTAGGTGGTTTTGGATGTGCCGGCAAAATTTCAGGTCATTCGGACGTCGTTTTGTCGGGTTTTTGATGGAATGTGTAATTCGGAAAGTTTTAAGGAATTTAGGCTTGAATCCGTGTGTAATTGGTGATTTTAATGTTTAGGATGGTGTTTTTATGATTGGAACAAGTTCGCATCGTGTTTTGGAGTATGTTGGTTGTTTTTGTTGGGGTCCCGGGGGCCTCAGGATGAATTCGGGGGTCCAAATGGACCATTTTTGTGCCAAATGCACTGCTGTTTCTGCTACAATTAGTGCAGAAGATTTTTGTGCTTCGCGATCGCGAAGCTATGTCTGCGATCGCATAGGGTTAAGCTAGGAAGCTCTACGATCGCAATGGGGAGACTGCGATCGCGTAGTGTATTGGAGTGAGGCCAGAAAAGTTATTCTTCGCGATCGCGGGAAGAGTGATGCGATCGCGTAAGGTCGACTGGTTGTGCATCGCGATCACGATGTGTAGTGTGCGATCGCGTAGGTCTGGGATTTAGAGCAGTGCGATCGCGGGTGGTTTCACGCGATCGTGTAGTGTTGAAGCATGAGGCAGTGCGATCGCGTAGGAAATGTCGCGATCGCGTAGATTGATTTTGGAGCCTGGTTAATTTGTGCATCGCGATCGCGAGCTTTGGGCTGCGATCGCAGAGGGTCGCCTGGCAGTCAGTGAATTAATATAACAGAACAGTCCAGTCGCGAACCCCATACCCAAAACCTCCATTTTTGAGTTCCAAGAGAAGATATTGACGGGAGATTGCTGGGAAATAATCGGGGTTTCGTTGGAGGTAAGTTTTGTGGCTTAATTACATCATTTTAACATGAAATCCTTGGTTAAATCCCTACAAATGGAAGATTAAAGGTGGGTTTGAGCCCTAGGCCTAAATTGAAGAAAAACACTGATTTGAGTGGGCAAATGGAGTCCGATTTTGGTAAATTTTATATGCCTAGACTCGTATCGAGATAAGGATTCTGAATATGTGACTTGTGTAATTTTTCGACAAGCGTACCGAAAGTCGGGTTTTGACAACTTTGGGAATTTTGATGTAAATTGAGTTGTATTGATTGGGTGTCGTCCCATTGGCCTAATTTGTTGTATTTCTACTCTATTTGATCAGATTCTACGCGTGCGAAGCTTGATTCTCGTGGCAAGGGCATTGCGGAGTAGTCGTCGCGCCGTATTGAGGTGAGTAATAGATGTGGGTGATGACCAGCGGGTTCGAAACCGCGGTATACCACTTTGTGACGCTATATAGCGGCGAGACACGTATTCTCTTGTGAGTGCGGGGTCGATTGTGATTGGGGACTATGGCTTAGTCCGACTTGTTGATACTGTGTTATGACATTGGCTATTCTTGAGCCGTCGAACCTCCTTCTCGGATGGTTGCATACTATATATTGAGATATTGGCCACTCTTGAGCCGCGAAACCCCTTTCTTGGGCGGTTGAGTATACTTGTGGGCCGTGAGCCAGTTATTGGATCCCGCGAGGATCGTTATCATTGTCTTATCATATTGACATGTTAGTTACTACCATTCCATAGCTATTTCTGTTATCATGCTATTTCCAATCTCTGGAACGTGGTATTACTGTTTTCCAACTGAAAAATGATAAAAAGGTTTTCAAAACTACTTTTGAGCCTGCGAGGCTGTATTTGCATATTAGCTGACTGGTAGTGGAGCGGGCTGCGCGCCGCAGCGGTATATATGTTGGATCGGACTGCACGCCGCAGTGATATTGTGCTTGGGTTGTAGGAGCCCCTCCGGAGTTCTGAACCCCCACGGTGAGCACGGGTACCCAAATTGGATCGGGCTATGCGCCGTAGCGGTCATATCATGCATTGCATTGCATTTAGCTACATCCGCTAGTTGTTATACTATTTTGTTGGTACTTGATGGTACATGTACAGTTGATGTTGATTCTGTGACGGGGTATTGGATTACAGATTTACATAGTGTTTTATTGCGGATTTCTTATCCGCGTCTTGTCTTACCCCCGTTTATTACCACCGAGTCCGGCAGTACTCATTTTACTCCCCGCACCTTGTGTGCGGATCCGAGTACCTCTCGAGCGGTGATCCGATAGGCGTGCGAGGCGACATCCGTGGGATATACGAGGTAGCTGCAGAGTCCGCAGGACCCGATATTCCTTCTTACTGTCTTTTGATTCCGTATTGACATTTCTTTCCGCACTTGGTATCTTGTAAACCTTATACACTTATGTTCAGTAGAGGCTCATGACTTATGACCCTTCGGTCTATGGGAGTTGATGTATTATGGGACTTGGTTCCCCGCTTTTCGTTATATATATTGCTGTGGCTTCGTGAATTAATATGCTTAAAGGGGCTAAAGAGAGCTTCTAGCTCCGTGTTGATATTGATTGGTCAGGCTGGCTTAGCAATGTGCTGGCCGCCATCACGACCAGATTTGGGGTCGTGACAAAACCCATAACATGTGTTTTGATACAGCTGCAGGAAGTTCATCTACAAAGAAAGGAGTTAGAAATACGAACATGAACAAGATATTTGACAAACCATATACACCCAAAATACCAAAAGACCCATTATTCATACCTCCACAAATGACATCATATTTAGAAAGCCTAAACCAAGAAAAGAAAGCTTACAATCATATAACCGGATCATATATAGAAAATATTCACAAAATACAGACATATCTAAACCTCAACCCAAGATCGAAAACTACCAGAGAACCAACCCAAGACTTCATAACCCAAAAACTACAAGGATATAATAGGCTAATAGCACAACCAAAAAAAAAATGCCAACCTAGTAAAAACATGTTATAGTTATGGACTATTAAGTACAGTATACACATACGATGGAGAAGAGATATCGACTATACCAGAATTATACAAGGCATTTACAAACTTTAAAATAGTTACAAAAGGAAACTTATTCTTTATAAAATTCTATACCGCACCAGCAGAAATATTATATGATGAAATAAAACCAGTCATACAATTAATCAAAATAGGACTCACAAAAGATATGCTTATATCAGAGGAGATAGGACAACAACAAGAAATACCAAAATGTGAAATACCCATCTTCTATGCAAACAAAAGGATTATTGGAATATCTACAATCATCAATGAGCTAGCACACAATTATCTAAATGGAAATGCCATTTGGAGTTATTATTCAAGAGACCAGTTATTAATATATTCAAATTCAAAGGAACAACGACAATCAGATATCGAAGAAATCCAAAAATGGATTATGTCTCTACTAAATCCAGAAAGACAACCTACAACCAGAGCATTAAGGAAAGGATTTATCTCAGAAGATTTATTAGCAAGATACTGCAGAATAATCAGTCAGAAATATCCAGACCATTTATGTTCAAAATGTCACGGAGAAGATAATGTAATTCCAGAAGTCTAGTTAGAATAATTGAAGAAGATAGTGGAAGATAACTCAAAAGACAAGAAAGTCGTAAAGAAAAAGAAGAAAGAGATATAAAGAAGAAATGATCAAAAGAAAACAAAGCGGCCGACAAGATACAAAGAAGAAGATAAAGGAGAAAGAGAAATAAAGAGAAAGAAGACAAAGCGGATAATAATGTAAAAGAAATATTTACTTTTCTTTATGTAAAGTTCTTTATTTTTATGTAAAAATGTCAGAGTCGTAGAAGTCATAGTCGTAAAATAGTAAGAGTCAAGTTACTATTCATTAATAGTAAAGGCCAATGAATAGTAAGAGTCAGATGTGAATAGTAAGAGTCAAATGTGAATAGTAAGAGTCACCTTACTTCTCTATATAAAGAAGTAAGTAGATAGAAGAAAGATATCCTCAGAATTCGAAATATCATCAGAAATAAAAATTCTCTCTTTTCATAAACTCTCTCAAATAAGCTATAAAGATTCAACAAAATATGTCGAAGGAAATACAAAGTCGGGTAAAATCATTTATGATTATGTCTAGCTAAATTCTTATATTCCTGATAATCGTCTTATAATACTATAGTTTTCATCATGTTATAGTAATGCTATAAAAAATAATTTGAGTAAGTTTGCCATGGAAGTATGCTTTAAGTAGTAACCTAGGCTAAGTCACTCCTAATGGGAAACCGGTGAGGCGAGGAGATGCCGTTTAGGGGAGTACCGCAGTTGAGGACATTGCTAGGGTAAATGATTAGAGTAAAGGGCCATGGTAGTGACCAGAAAAATTGTTTTTTATATCTTATTATTATATGAAGAATATGATAGTAAAAATAAGAGGATTAGAAGGAATACTATAAGAACATTAGCAATACATGAAATAATGATAACATACCTACTAGATGAAATGGCAGATAAATGTAACGACCCGGCCGGTCGTTTTAGAAAAATTACGCCCCAATCCCCAATTTAACTGTTCCCCTAAGTTCATTTCTGCTATTGTGGTTTGCTGGGAGAGTCGGTTCTGAAACTTGGAGTATTTTGGGACACTTAGTACCTAAATAAGAGCTTTAAAGTTAGAAAATGGTCTGTAACCGGAACAGTGTTAAGACGACCTCGGAATGGAAATTCGATGGTTCCATTAGCTCTGTTAGGTGATTTCGGGGTTGGGAGCGCGTTCGGAATGTATTTTGGAGGTCCGTAGCTCAATTAGGCTTGAAATGCCGAAGTTTGAAATTTTGGCGAATCCGATCGATAGGTGAGATTTTGATCCGGGGGTCGGAATGGAATTCCGACAATTTCTGTAGCTTCGTTATGTGATTTTGGATATGTCCGCAAATTTTCAGGTCATTCGGACGTCGTTTGGTCGGGTTTTAGATCGAGTGTGCAATTCGGAAGGTTTTAAGAAATTTAGGCTTGAATTCGATGTGAATTATGGGTTTTGATGTTGTTAGACGTGTTTTTATGATTGGAATAAGTTCGTATCGTGTTTTGGTATATGTTGGTGGTTTTTGTTGGGGTCCCGGGGGCCTCGGGGTGAATCCGGACCATCATCCGGCAATTGGAAGCAAGAAATGATCTGCTGTAAATTGCAGATCACTGGGCGAAATTTTAGCCTTCGCGTTCGCGAGGGCTATGCTGTGTTCGCGTAGGCTGGGGCCGGGTGACCATCCCGTTCGCAAGGGACGGGAACACGTTCGCGCATGATGGAGCTGGAACGCATCGCGTTCGCGTGGAGTAAGGTCGCGATCGCGTAAGAGGAAAAGGCAGGGCATCGCGTTCGCGTGGACTGGGACGCGTTCGCGTAGAGTAAAAGTCCGGAGGCTGGGAAGATGACCTTCGCGGACGCGTGACTTCACGTCGCGTTCGCGATGAAGGACTGGAGTAAGGCATCGCGTTCACGTGAGAGGCGTCGCGAACGCGATGAAGAAAATAGGCTGGGAGTGAGTTTAATTACAGAACAGAACCAGTCGC
The DNA here is from genome assembly GCA_032618575.1 of Nicotiana noctiflora. Classification (NCBI taxonomy): domain Eukaryota; kingdom Viridiplantae; phylum Streptophyta; class Magnoliopsida; order Solanales; family Solanaceae; genus Nicotiana; species Nicotiana noctiflora. The sequence continues at coordinate 6,156 of JASVEL010008359.1, read as the reverse complement.
GGGTTTCATACCCCAAAATGCCATTTTTGAGTTCTAGAGAGAGAAACTCACGGGAATTGCTGGGAATTCATCGGGGATTCGTCGGAGGTAAGTTTTGTGGCTTAATTACATCATTTTAACATGAAATCCTTGGTTAAATTTATGTAAATGGAAGATTAAAGGTGGGTTTGAGCCCTAGGCCTAAATTAAAGAAAAACACTGATTTGAGTGGGCAAATGGAGTCCCATTTTGGTAAATTTTATATGTCTAGACTCGTACTGAGATAAGGAACCCGCATATATAACTTTCGTGATTTTTCGATAAGCATACCAGAACTCGGTTTTGGCAACTTGTGGGTTTTGGTGTATTTTGAGTTAATTTGATTGGGTAATGCCCAATTGGCCTATTTTGATGTGATTCTATTGATTTTTATCAGATTCTACACCTGTGGAGGCCGACATTCGTGGCAAGAGAGTTGTTTCATAACGGTTTTGTACCGGAGTCGAGGTAAGTGGCTTGTCTAACCTCGTGTGGGAATTTTCACCCCTAGGATATTATGTGATAGTTTAAATGCCTTGTACGCGAGGTGACGGGCGTGTACATGCGCTGGTTGTTGAACACGTACTTTATTTAAAATGTTCGATGAGTGATATTCCTGTCTTTAGCTATTAATTTGATATTTTACCCGGTAGTGGTTAGAAAAGCATGATTAGGTAGTACTTAAGTGTTTAGTTGCCTAATTGCCTTATTTGAACTTCTTGATAATTATTGGCACTATTTTTCGGTGAAGTTATAGTTAAGCATAATTTATTCTCTCCGTGTATTCCTTTATTTATTGTGTTTGTGGACTGCGGGTTCAATTCCCGGAGACCCACGGCTATGGGTTCGATTCCCGAGATCCTGAGTTATTGGTAGGGACTGCGGGTTCGATTCCCGAGATCCCGAGTTATTGGTAGGGACTGCAGGTTCGATTCCCGAGATCCTGAGTTATTGGCAGGGACTGCGGGTTTGATTCCCGAGATCCTGAGTTATTGGTAGGGACTGCGGGTTCGATTCCCGGAGATCCTGATTTATTGATTATTTATTGAGACATGGGCTGCGGGTTCGATTCCCGGAGACACAGAGGTATTGTCAATGGGACCGTGGGTTCGATTCCCACAGGTCCTGGACTTGTTTTATTGAGTTGGTTATTTGTTGTTAGCTTAATTGTAGACGATTGCAGTAATCATCTTATTGTTGTTATTTCGGAAATTATTATCATTTGAGCTGCTTATTATTGTTATTGTCTTTTTGTTATTGTTCTCTCAGTAGGGCCACGACCTTCCTCGTCACTACTCCATCGAGGTTAGGCTTGGCACTTACTGAGTACCGCCGTGGTGTACTCATGCTACTCTTCTGCACACTTTTGTTGTGCAGATCCAGGTACATCAGAGGCAGGCTCGTGCTAGGTGATTCCGCAGCTTTCTGGGAGACCTCGAGGTATGATCTGCTACGTCTGCGGATCCGGAGGGTTTCCTTCTATTCTAATAGCACTAGTTGACATTTTTCCTTCATTTCGTTGTTAGATACTCTTTACACATAGAGCCACAATTGTATATTCTCTTTTAGTCTGTGTTACCGTGGGATTCCGGATCTTGGTAGTGTTTTATTCATTGTGTTGACGGATGTATGTGCCAAGCGGCACGGATTACATATCCTTTTATGCCATCTTTCCGCTGTTTCTTATTGAAGTGTTCATAGCTTGTATATTCCGCAATGTGTTAGGCTTACCTAGTCCAGGGGACTGGGTGCCATCACGACATGTTCACGATTGGTGGACTAGGTGTAATGACCCGGCCGGTCGTTTTGGAAAATTACGCCCCAATCCCCAATTTAACTGTTTTCCCTAAGTTCATTTCTACTATTGTGGTTTGCCGGGAGAGTCGGTTCTGAAATTTGAAGTATTTTGGGACACTTAGTCCATAAATGAGAGCCTTAAAGTTAGAAAATGGTCCCGGAAAAGTGTCGAGACGACCTTGGAACGGAAATCCGATGGTTCCATTAGCTCCGTTGGGTGATTTCGGGGTTGGGAGCGCGTTCGGAATGTATTTTGGAGGTCCTTAGCTCAATTAGGCTTGAAATGCCGAAGGTTGAAATTTTGGCGAATCCGAACGATAGGTGAGATTTTGATTCGGGGGTCGGAATGGAATTCCGACAATTTCTGTAGCTTCGTTATGTGAATTTGGATATGTCCGCAAAGTTTCAGGTCATTCGGACGTCGTTTGGTCGGGTTTTAAATCGAATGTGCAATTCGGAAAGTTTTAAGAAATTTAGTCTTGAATTCGATGTGAATTATGGGTTTTGATGTTGTTAGACGTGTTTTTATGATTGGAATAAGTTCGTATCATGTTTTGGAGTATGTTGGTGGTTTTCGTTGGGGGTCCCGGGGGCCTTGGGGTGTTTTCGGATGGTTAAACGGGAGAAAGCATGGAAATTGTAGGTTGAAGTATTCTGGTTCTGTCATTTTCGCCCCTGCGGAAATATGGGCGCGGAGGCGAGCCCGCGGAAGCGGACTGAGGAGTGCAGAAGCGCTTGTGCTCGCCGAAGCGGGTATTGTTCCGGTGAGGCGGTGTCGCTGGTGCGAAAGGTGTTACGCAGAAGCGGTCTAGAGGCGGATTAGAGGGATCCGCAGGAGCGGAGGATTTATCGCCTCGGCGGGTCCGCAGAAACGGAATCTGGTGCGCAGAAGCGGAAATTCTCGCAGGAGCGGTTGTCCAATCGCGGAAGCGGACGCGTGGAAGCGGTCCTTTTCTCGCAGAAGCGGGATTGGCCAGTGAGGCCTGTGATTGCAGAAGCGACCAGTTGGTCGCAGATACGGGCTCGCAGGAGCGGAATTTTGTCCGCAGAAGCAGAAATCGCAGAGAGTTAATTGTATCAGAAGTTAGAAAATTTCAGAAACATTCCAACATTTGGGGTCTCAGCGATTTGGGCGATTTGGGCGATTTTGAAGAGAAATTCAAAGGGAATCATCGGGTAATCAACTAAGGACTTAAACTATAATTAGTATTGATAATATTATGCAATTATATCATGAAAATGGAGGAATTTGGGGTGATTCATGGAAGATTTAACCCTAGGCTTGAACTTTAGAAAATCAAGGTTTTGAGTGGGCAAAGGGAGTCCGAATTTGATAAACTTTATATGCTTAGACTCGTATTGAGACAAGGGTTCCGAAAATATAACTTTCGTAATTTTTCGAGAGGCGTACCGAAAGTTGGGTTTCGGCAACTTGTGGGTTGTGGTGTATTTTGAGTTATTTTGATTGGGTAATGCCCAATTGGCCTATTTTGATGTGATTCTATTGGCTTTTTATCAGATACTACACTTGTGGAGGCCGACATTCGCGGCAAGAGGGTTATTTCTTAGCGGTTTTGTACCGGATTTGAGGTAAGTGGCTTGTCTAACCTCGTGTGGGGGACTTTCACCCCTAGGATATTATGTGATACTTTAAATGCCTTGTACGCGAGGTGACGGGCGTGTACATGCACTGGTTGTTGAACACGTACTTTACTTAAAATGTTCAATGAGTGATATTCCTGTTGTTAGCTGTTAAATTCGATATTTCTACCCGGTAGCATTTAGAAGAGCATGATTAGGTAGTATTTAACTGTCTAGTTGCCTAATTGTCTTACTTGAGTTTTCTTGGTAATCGTCGGCGCTGTTTATCGGCGAAGTTATAGTTATGCATATTATACTTCTTTTTGTGTACTCCTTTACTTGCTGTGTTTGTGGACTGCGGGTTCGATTCCCAGAGATCCTGAGATTTATTGAAATGTGGACTGCGGGTTCGATTCTCGGAGATCCTGAGATTTATTGAAATGTGGACTGCGGGTTCGATTCCTGGGAGATCCTGAGAATTATTGAAATGTGGAATGCGGGTTCGATTCCCGGAGATCCTGAGATTTATTGAGACGTGGACTACGGGTTTGATTCCCGAGATCCTGAGATATTGGTAGGGACTACGGGTTTGATTCCCGAGATCCCGAGTTATTGGTAGGGACTGCGGGTTCGATTCCCGGAGATCCTGAGTTATTGAGATATTATTGAGACATGGGCTGCGGGTTCGATTCCCGGAGACCCAGAGGTACTGAGAATGGGACTGTGGGTTCAATTCCCACAGGTCCTGGATTTGTTTTATTAAGTTGGTTATTTGTTGTTAGCTTAATTGTAGACAGTTGCGGTAATCATCTTATGGTTCTTATTTCGGAAATTATTGTTATTATCATTTAAACTATTTTTTTTGTTATCATCATATTATTATTGTTTCTCAGTAGGGCCCTGACTTTCCTCGTCACTACTCCATCGAGGTTAGGCTTGGCACTTACTGAGTACTGCCGTGGTGTACTCATGCTACTCTTCTGCACACTTTTGTTGTGCAGATCCAGGTACATCAGAGCAGGCTCGTGCTAGGTGATTCCGTAGCTTTTTGGGAGACTTCGAGGTATGATCTGCTACGTCCGCGGATCCGAAGGCTTCCCTTCTATTCTAGTAGTACTAGTTGACATTTTTCTTCATTTCGTTGTTAGATACTCTTTACACATAGAGCCACAGTTGTATTTCTCTTTTAGTCTGTGTTGCTGTGGGATTCCGGATCTTGGTAACGTTTTATTCAGTGTGTTGACGAATGTATGTGCCAAGCGGCACGGATTACATACCTTTTTATGCTATTTTTCCGGCGTTTCTTATTTAAGTGTTCATAGCTTGTGTATTCCGCAACGTGTTAGGCTTACCTAGTCATGGGGACTGGGTGCCATCACGACATGTTCATGATTGGTGAACTAGGGTTGTGACACTAGGGTCGTGACAAGTTGGTATCAGAGCTCTAGGTTCATAGGAGTCACGGGACACAGACCGGTTATTTAGAGTCTCGCCGATCGATACGGAGACGTCCGTATTTATCTACGAGGGGCTATGTAACTGTTTAGGAAACTCTTCATTTCTTTTGGATTCCTTTTCGTGCGACGTTTTTGGCATCAAATCTAAACTATTGCTTTCTATTCTCTCACGGATGGTGAGGACACGAGCTACTCGCGACGATCAGGTACCCGCGCCCCCTGTTGCCGCCGTCGGAGGCCGGGGCCGAGGTAGAGGACGAGGACGAGGACGCGCCCGAGGTGCAGCCACAGCACCCGTGCGCGCCGCCGCTGAGGTGCCACAGGTAGACGAGGTTGGAGCGCAGGCACCTGGTACACCGACTACAACGGCTACTACTCCAGCACTACAGGAGACCCCGGCCCAGTTCACGAGTATGTATACCACTCTAGCTCGAGCGAGGATCGCTTCCTCTCATTGCAGCCTACATCCCGGTGCCGGGGAGGGGCCCGGACTCCTGCAGCCGTTACACACCGGCGCAGCGTGTGCAAGTGGGACAGGTTTCCAGAGGTCTTGGTTATGCCTCCTGCCGCCCCGAGCACGGCCCGGAGGTGGGCCAGCTGCCTCTGAGGACGAGCGACGTAGATTGGAGAGGTTCGAGAAATATGACCCTCCAGTGTTCAGTGGGTTGGCTTGAGATGATGCATTGGGTTTTCTAGAGGAGTGTCATTGTATTCTTCGTACTATGGGGATTGTGGAGACCGGCGGGGTTTCCTTCACTGCCTTTCGGTTTCGTGGGGCCGCTTATGATTGGTGGCGCACGTATGAGTTGGATAGTCCGGAGGAGTCTGCTTCATTGACCTGGACGCAGTTTTCAGATCTGTTTTTGAGGGAGTTTGTTCCCCAGAGCCTTAGGGATTCTTGGCGCTCGGAGTTTGAGAGGTTGCGACAGGGCTCCATGTCGGTATTGGAGTATGCTATCAGTTTCACCCGTCTAGCCAGGCATGCACCGCCTTTCGTAGCCACGGTCTGGGAGGGAGTGCGGAGATTTATTGAGGGCCTGATTCCGCCGATCCGATCCAGCATGGCCAGAGAGTTGGAGACAGATATATCTTATCAGCAGGCAGTTAGCATTGCTAGGAGGATCGAGAGTATGCTCCCTAGAGAGCGGGGAGATAAAGAGGCCAAGGGGTCTCGTGAGTCGGGCCATTTATCTGGTGCCCGCACTTCAGCAGCCGATCGTTTTGGCAGGGGTTATTCCGGTCGTCCAGTTCATTCAGCATTGCCAGCAGCCGGTAGTACACCAGCTCTTCCAGCACCTCAGGA